>PGTU02008897.1:0-10444 GCA_002896215.2 Cicer echinospermum
TAAAAGCCTCCGAGCCAAAATCCAAAATATACCAAAAATACATAAAAGGGTACTTTAAAATTATGGGTCTTACACCCTCCACCAAACATGTTGTACTAATACTCCTCAACAAAATGGAGTTGTTGAAAGGAAACACCGTCATATTATAGAGACTGCTCGTTCCCTTTTGTTGTCTGCTTCAGTTCCTAGTGAGTTTTGGGGAGAAGCAGTTCTTACTGTTGTTCATGCTATTAATAGAATTCCATCCTCTATGATATCAGGTTTGTCTCCCTTTGAAAAATTGTATGCTTCTACCCCTGATTACTGTTCTTTGAAAGTTTTTGGTTCTACTTGTTTTGTTCTTCGCCCTCAAGTAAAGCGCAGTAAGTTGTCTTCTCGTTCAACCATGTGTATTTTTCATGGTAATGGGGATGGTCAAAAGGGTTATCGTTGTTATGATCCTCATGCAAGAAAACTTTATGTATCTCGTAATGTTGTTTTTCTGAGCACATCCCCTTCTACTCTATTTCATCTGATTCTCAGATTACTAAAGTTCTGAACTAACCCATATTGATCCGTTTGGTCCTAACAATTATGCTTCTAGTGATGGTAATGTTGAGAATTGCAGGACAAATACTAATACTCCACATGATGACATCCCTCTTGTCCCCTTGTTGTTCAAACCACCTCATGCGATTGTTGTCCTCCTCGTCACCCCTCTCGTCAATGTAAGTCTACTCAGTACTTGATTTTGTCTATTCCACCTTACTCAACATCGTTTATTTCTCTCTTAAGATCTATTCACAGTTGTCTGAGCTATCTTCCTATAAAGAGGTTGTTCTTGATCCTCTTTGGCAATAGGCAATGACAGTAAGAACTTTCTGCATTGCACAAAACCAATACTTCGGAATTAGTACCTCTTCCTCCTGGAAAACGTGATATGGGTCTCGTTGGGTATACAAGATCAAACTAAGTCTGATGGGTCAGTTGAGGCTACAAAGCACCTCTTGTTGCTAAGGGTTTCTCTCAACAATATGGTATGGATTATGAAGAAAATTTTGCTCGTGTAGCCATGATGACCACTATTCGTACTCTTATTGCAGTTGCATCTATTCGTCAATGGCATATTTCCCAATTGGATGTCAAAAATGCTTCTCTTGGTTTCCGCTCTAGTGAACATGATTATGCATTGTTTATAAGATCCACCACTTATGGTCGCATTATACTTTCTCTATATATTGATGATATGATTATTACAGGTGATGATGTTAGTGGAATCAATGAGTTAAAATTGCAGTAAGCCAAACAGTTTGATATGAAGGACATGGGAACTCTTTGCTATTTCTTGGGGATTGAAGTTGCCTACTCTCCTAGAGGCTACCTTATTTCTCAATCCAAGTACATTGTCAACATTCTTGACTAGGCTCGTCTTTCTGATACTAGAGCAATAAATACTCCTCTTGAATTGAATGTGAAATATGCTCCCTCGGATGGTGTTGCTTTACCATATTCCACTTTGTATCGTACTTTGGTTAGCAGCTTAGTGTATCTTACGATTACCAGATCTAACATTGCTTATGTTGTTCATGTTGTTAGTCAATTTGTTGTCTCTCCCACTACAGTACATTGGGCAGCAGTTATTCGAATTCTTCGTTATCTTTGAGGAACTCAATTTCAAAGCCTTCTCTTTCCATCGTCATCTTCATTAGATTTACGAGCTTATTTTGATGTTGATTGGGCTGGTGAAACCACAGATCGTAAATCCACCACAGGGTTTTGTATCTTTCTTGGAGACTCTCTTATTTCTTGGAAGAGTAAGAAACAAGACATTGTTTCTCGCTCCCCTACAGAAGCTGAGTATCGTGCTATGGCATCCACTACCGCTGAAATAATTTGCTTGTGTTGGCTTTTGTCTGATATGGGTATCTCTCTTTCTGAGCCAACTCCGATGCACTGCGATAACAAGAAAACTATTCAAATTGCTCACAACTCGGTCTTTCATGAACGCACCAAACACATTGAGATTGATTATCATCTTAGTCGTCGTCATCTTCAGCATGGAACCATTACTCTATCGTTTTTCTCTTCTTCTTTTCAGATTGCTGATTTGTTCACAAAGATGCATTCCATTAAACATTTTCGTTTTTTAGTTGACAAACTCTCGATGCTCCATGTTAATGCATTGTGAGTTTGAGGGGAGATGCTAGATAATGTTATTATATATTAGTAGTAAGGGTATTTTAGACATTTATATTCTTTTGTATATATACCTATTGTATCCCTATTCACTACAAGAAAAGATTCATATACCTACGGAAAATTAACCACAGATGTCAGTTAGTGGATAAATTATATAATATCTATAGAAAAACCGTGAGTAAATTTGTTATTAAGTAATTTAATTTTTTTTAATTGGTTTCAACGGTTTGTCTGTAGGTAAAATAAAAAAAATATGTGGGTAAAGTTAAAAAAAATAAACTCAACTTGAAGTTGCCAAAATTTAATTGTATTTTTTGTTACCACTGATTATCCGTAGGTAATATCCGTGGGTAAATTGAAAGTATAATTTTGTATATTATTTTGTTTTTTTTTTAAGTTATTTCTTAGAAGGCATTTGTTAGAGTAAGTAATAGTTCAGTAAGGAAACAAAAACAAAACAAAAGTAAGAGTAAAGGGGATAGAAACAAAAACCCTTGTTCCACAATAATGGGGAACTTTTCGTTCATCGCATTCAATCAACGTCGTTCGCCGTTCGCCCTTGACTGCCACTTCAAATCACAAGTTCTTTCATTCTCTCTGGTTCTTCTGTCGTTCGTGTTCTCTCTCTCATTCGATCTCTCTTGTTCTTTTTTTCTCTGTTTTACTCCCATTCGTTGTTGTTATCTCGTTTGCTCTCTCTAATTTGTTCCATTTTCATGATTATTTGTTGTGTATCTGAACGTTTATTAACTTATTTGCAAACCCTAACTCGTTCTCACGTTTTGTTCTTGTACAACTCATGTGAAGCCCTAATATCTCATTTCACAGGTAAAAGCTGGAAACTAATCTGTTAGTTTAATTCTCTAAATCTGTTGTGAGGTGGTGATATGATTTTTTTTTTTGCTAGGATACTGATACTGATACCTTGAGTCTAGCGTACCGTTTTTATTATCTTGGAATTCTGATTTTTTGTTTTGCTTTGGATATTGTTTGTTTGGATATAGATATTAATTCCTACCTCTTAATCTGTTGTGAGGTGTGATGCTGACATTGAGGTGTTCTTATTGTTAATATGTGTTATATTGTGATACAAGTATATTTTTTGGAATTGATTGAGATGTTGGAATGTGATTTTATTTCAAAGAATCTTATGTGGCATTTGTGATGAACTTTATTACAAAATATTGAATGATGATGATGATGTGAGTTTACCTAGTGCAAATCCAATCACCAGTTTTCCAATCCTGGAGGGTATTGCAATAGAGCTTCCATGTTTCACCAAATCCATAAGAATAAGATTTTCAATGCACCACATCTAAACAGCTTGTTCTGCTAGATAGTTGTGTGCTCGACAGTTCATACCATGCAATACAGTTCTGCCAAGGTCAGTTGTATCTATGAGTTTCTGGATCAAGGCTCCATTTTAGGGTATACCACATTTTGGCATGCATCCTTCTTCTTGAAATTTATGTGCTGACAAGAAACCACATCCAATCTCCTCCAGACAAGCTCATTTAACTGTTATATGTATAAAATATTTAATTATTTTCCTTCAATCTCAATGCAGCCATAAAATAATAATATAACATATAATAAACAATAACTTATTGCAATATTCCAGAAATGAAAACTATTAATGAGAAATATAAGTTTTGTTTGCAAATAGATCCATGAAAGTTTTGTTTGCATAGCGATTTTGATCATGTTGATATATATACATCTGGAAAATATACAGTCTTTTTTATTGGTATGATACACACTTTTTTTAATATTGAAGATGACATTAATGATGTATTTACTAATTATCCTCAGAGGATTTGAACTCAATTATCTTGAGATTTATATAATAAACTTTTATCACCGATCATTAGCTAACACCTCAAGTATATGTTTACTGCTCTTGTTAATATAAATAACAAAAAAATTGACTACTTATAAGTATTGATTAACTATGAGGTTCTAGACATGTCAAAGTCTTGGTACGCCTTTATGTCATAGTCTTCACTGTATAACCATTAATGTTTGACTCCATGACATGTCACTATTATGCTATTTATTGTTTTTGTTGTGTTGCTGTTTCAAAATGCGGAGTTATTTTGCTAAATATTTTGTTGTTTTCTTTCTGGCGAAATTTGACTCTCATTTTGTTCACATTCTGTTGTTGTTATTTTTTGTAAGGCTGAAGGTTAGGTAGAGACCTGATAGCGTGTTCAGCAAGTGTACTGAATCGTTGCAAGTAATAATAAAACGGTAGACGAGTGCTCAAACTCAAGGATGCGTTTTACTATTAATTATATATTGATTACTAGAATTGAACAAAAACGTTCTCAAGTTGATTGAAATAATGTTTGAAATTAACAACAATATAAAATTGATCTTTATAATGAGAAAAATTTCAGGGATGAGTTTCACTTCGAATCCAACCTTGGTGTCAATTTGATCCTAGTACTTAATTCCTTTATGGAATTATTACCGAATCCTCTTATATTCTAGGCCAATGTCTTAGTGACAGAACCTTTAATCTCCAAAGTAACCCCTAATTCCGTATGGATTGAGATTAGAATTAAAGCTATTACCGTATAGAAATTCTCTTGTAAATTATGCTTTGCCAAACTAATTTAATTGGTTCATACCTGCATCTAATTCCTAGACTACAAATTCATAATTTCTCATCTTCAAGCATTCGTAAAGTTCCACTTCCGTTTCAAAATACAAATCGTAGAACATTTTAATGTTGATCAAGCATAAAAAGCATTAAGCACAGAGATGAGGAAAACAATTCAATAAACTCATTCATATTAACTAGAAATCAAATCAGAAAAATAAGGTTTCATCTGGTACACTCATCCCTAACAAATAGGTTTAGTTACTCATGACAGAAATACAAAAAGATAAGGATTAAAGAAGAATTACAGAATGATTCATGGATGATTCTTGATGAAACTGCTTCAATCGCGTTAGAAACGGCCGTCTTTGAGTTTCTAGCTAGGCACAAGTCTCCCCAAGTTCCCCAGAGTCAAAAGATCCCTAAACAGTAAAAATCTGCGTTTTTATGGTGCTGTGCGCGATCTGCCGCTCCAGGCGCGGAAAAAACGCGCTCCAGGCGGCGTGGCAGAGTCCAATCCTCGATATGCGTCCAAGCGCTCCAGGACGCGCTCCAGGCGCATTCATATGCTGTCTGATGTATTTTGCATTTTGCTCATCTTTCGCTTCTGAATGTGTCCCGGTGTCTTCATGAAAGTTGTAGATATGCGATCTTAGCTTTCATTAGCACTTGGAGTGACAATTATTGACATCTAGAACTCTAGATATGCTGAAATACTCCACATATGTCATGTTGATTTTTCACCAAAAATCAGCACTGCACTAAAACAAAACGCAATGTAAAATTACGACAAATTCCTACTTAATCAACGAAATAAAAACAAAAAACATTTTATTAACTCAAAGAAATAAAAAAATCAACAAAATGTATAAATAAATCCTTAATTTAACTGATGATTGAGGATAAATAAGACTAAAACAGTGGGAAATACCTGCATATGATGAAGAGTCATCACAACCCCAAATTTAATCTATTGCTTGTCCCCAAGCAACAATTAATTTCATATTTGATCCTGTTAAATGCACACTTAAATTCAATTTCTCAAATTACATCAAACTCAAATTTCAAAGTTCTTGCTACTGCAAAACATTCATCATGCTCTATGGTTGTTTTCAAAAATACAGACAACAAGATTTGTACACCTTGGCATTCATTCATCAAATCCTAGATCCCTTTTTATCCCGGATCTCTGACCAAGATTTGTTCTCTGACCCCTTTTTATCCCGGATCTCAATGTCAAATTCTTGTAGTAATAGGATCCATCTAAGCAACCGTGGTTTTGATTCCTGCTTAGTAACAAATACCTCAAGGCAGCATGATCAGTTGTAAACAATAACTTTCGATCCTAATAAATAAGATCGAAATTTATCAAAAGCATAGACTACAGCTAATAATTCTTTTTCAGTTGTAACTAATTGTGTTGTGCCTGATTTAAAACTGACTAGATAGTAGATCACATGCAACATCTTGTCTTTTCTTTGTCCCAGAACTGCCCCAATAGCACTGTCACTTGCATCACACATGATTTCAAAAGTAGTGACCAGTCAGGTGCAGTGATGATGGGGGCAGTTATCAGCTGGTTTTTCAAATTGTTAAAAGCATGCAAACCAATCTTCATTGAATTTGAAAGGTGTGTCTTTCGCAAGTAAGTTTGTAAGTGGTTTTGCAATTTTTGAAAAATCTTTTATAAACCTTCTATAAAATCCAGCATGGCCTAAAAGCTTCTAATGCCTTTCTCGTTGGTAGGGGAAGTTTTTCAATCACTTCAACTTTGGCCTTGTCTACCTCGATCCCCTTGTGGGAGATTCGGTGGCCTAAAACACAATTCCCTCCCTTACCATAAAATGACATTTCTCCCAATTTAGGACCAAGTTAGATTTTTCACACCTTTCTAATACAAGAGATAGATTAATCAAACAGTTATCAAAGGATGAGCCAAATACAGAAAAGTCGTCCATGAATACCTCAATATGTTTCTCAATCTATCAGAAAATATGGACATCATGCACCTTGATATGTGGCTGGCGCATTACACAATCAAAATGGCATTCTTCGATAAGAAAATACCCCATACGAACATGTAAATGCAGTTTCTCTTGATCCCGGGTGCTACAGCTATCTGATTGTACCCTGAATAGCCGTCTAGGAAGCAGTAATACTCATGTCCGCTGCTAACCGCTCAAGCATCTGATCAATGGAAGGGAGCGGGAAATGATCCCTTCCTCTTGGCACTGTTCAATCTCTGTAATTCAATACACACTCTCCAGCCTGTAACCGTCCAGTAGGAATTAACTCGTTCTTTTTCATTTGTGATGCAGTCGTCCGCCCTTTTTGGTACCACTTGGACAGACTATCACCAGAGCTATCTGAAATTGGTATATGAGTCTGGCTTCTAGTAGCTTTACCACCTCTTTCCTGGATTACTTCTTCATTACCGGATTCCAATCTCCTTTGGTGTTGTACTACCGGTTTGTGATTGTCTCCATGAGGATTTTGTGCATACCAAAAAGTCGGACTTATTCCCTTCAAGTCATCCAATGGACCAACCGATAGCACCTTGTGCTTCCGCAGAATTCTCAACAACTTATCTTCTTGTAACTCGCTTAGCTTGCACTGATTATGGCTGATTTTTTCTTCTTCACCCAGGAATACATATTTCAAATGAAGAGGCAGTGCTTTGAGTCAATCAGTGTTTCTTTTTCTCAGCGGATTTGTCTTCATTCCCTTCAAGTCCTCCCACCTAGTAGGAAAACGGAGGAGTAGGATGGTGATGCTTTCTAACATGGCCCACACCTCCTTCATCTTGGTCTTCACTTTCTTGAACGACATTTGGGGTAGACATAAAACTCTTTCTAATGGCAGGCTGGGTGTTTGATGCTTATATTCTCATTGACTATCTCATCTAAAAATCTCGATTTGATTGCACCCTTCTCTTTCTTTTGAGTGTTCCATGGCTTTTAGAATGTTAAAGTGACGGTTTCTTCATTTACTTTCAAGTTAAGGTGCCATCTGCTACATCATTATAGCTCGCCCTGTTGCTTGGAACGGTCTCCCCCAAATCAAAGGAATGTCATTGTCTTCCTCCTAATCTAGTACCACAAAATCTACTGGAAAAAGAAACTTGTCCACTTTAACCAACACATCTTCCACCACTCCATAGGATGTTTCATCGAGCGGTCCGCAAACTCGTAACATCAGTTGTGTGTCCTTGACTTTTCCAATGCCCAATTTTCTGTATATTGAAAGGGGGCATAAGACTTACACTAGCCCCAAGATCGCACAAAAGCCTTTCCCAAAAGATTCTATTTCAATTAGCGCACGGATTGAGAAGCTTCCAGGGTCCTTGAGCTTCGGTGGCAGCTCCTTTGTAGTATAGCACTTACACCTCTTCAGTTATAGCATAACATGTTTCACCGCCATTTTTCTTTTTTTCTTCGAACAGAATTATCCTTCATGAACCTAGCATATGTCGGCATCATGCTTCCAGTGCATTTCTGCAAAAGGGATGTTAATGTAATTTTTTAAAACATCAAGAAACTTACCAAATTGCTTTAGTTTCTTCCCTCCTTAATCTTTGAGGAATGGAAGTCGAAATTTCTGCGTTTTGGCAGTGGTTCCCCTTTTTGTTACACGGTTCTTCCTCCTTTTTCAATTAGCGAATGCGTCTTCAACGATATTGGTGTGACCATTTCTCCCGGTGAGTTGGAGTCAACGTACTTCTACTCTGTTCGCTTCAGGTCGGTACTTTTCTCTCACCTGCCACTCTCGTGGTCCTGCATATTACATTTTTCTTGGGTCGGCATGTGTCATAGTGTTTCCAGACTTCTTTGTGCCATTTGTTGAGCAGTTGACCCATGATGAGTGTCAAATTTTTTATTATGCAGAGTGATTTTTTGGACGGCTCTTGACTCCTCAATGACGGAACTTGTGCTTAGTAACTAGTCTTTTCTATGCGCTCTCCAAGCAGCCTTTCTGGGTGGGAATGGTTTGTTGAGCTTCTTGTTGACCCTTGGAGATCTTTACTTGTTGTCATCTCATCAAGAAATTCGGATGATTCCTCCAACAGGATTGTACGTATTAGAGTAGGGTTATTATGCCTGTTGTTATTACTCACAAATTCACTTCTAGTTCTTCTACCTCTTATCATCCATGCTTCACAGACTCCAGTTTTATGTTGCTCCTCCACAAAGGTTACAACTAGTCTGCTTTAGTAATTTGATGGGGGCCACTTGTGGTTGTATATTTAGAGTTGCCATTCCCTTCTGCAACACCCCGTTTTTCAAAGCGAGGGTATATATTTTTTTTTAAAAGTAATTAAAAACGAATAAAGAAATAAATCAGGAAATGCTTTTGGATAAATAATTGAGTCATTATAATTCACGCAGCGGAAAAGTTTCTCCAATTATAAATCCAAAACATTTTTACATAAACATCAAATTGTACATGGAACCCATTCAAAGATGATATCAAACTGATAATATTTGTATAAGTACAGTTTTCCAAAACTAAAATACTCCAAACCAAAAAGAAGGACCCCTAGTCCCTATACATCATCCTAATCTGATCATCCTACCAAAACTATACACCCTGAGTAATCTCCACGCGCCCCGTGAGATCCTCCTAACACCACCGCAGTCAAGCGTTCTCATCTCCATCCCTGTCCGTAGGGTACGAACCAGTAGGCCCGTCCTGACTCTCATCTTGAGCGCCCAGATTTCCACAATGTGTAAAGGGTCACCAACCAGAAAAATAACAGTTTAACACATACAATTTAAGTTTTTGAATTCAAAAACAACTTTTTAATACAGCATGCACCTTAACAGGGTTTTCAATGTGACGAAAAGTTCATTACACTCATTGCCAATGATGAAAGTAATGCGTTCTCGATCTCTTAATTAACACATGATACAAAAGCAAGACATGGATAGATTTTCATGAGCAATAATATACAACTAAAGATGAGGATTTTTCACTGAGCCAATCGATTGGGCAATCGATGGGTGAAGATTTTAAATGAAAACAGGAATCCTGGGCTGAATTCAATCGATTGTATTCGATTGATTGGTTCCTGAGCCCACTGTTTGAGCCAACTCGATTTCTATCGAATTGGTGAAGTTTTTAATGAACAGAATCCTGGTGAATCATCGATTGTAGTAATCGATTGATTGGTTCCTGAGCCCCTGACTTAAGGCCTAATCGATTGGGCAATCGATTTTGAAAGGGATCTTAAAAAAAAATGATTTACAAAATCGATTGGCTAATCGATTTTGTTCATTTGGCCAAGCCTCTGTCTTCCATCCAATCGATTGGGAAATCGATTTCCCTGATCAGTTTTCCAAAAATTCATGAATTAACCTAAGTCATTCCTAATCAAGTCCACCACCTAACACTTAGCAATTCCTACGCGATTACTACGGCACACAAAGGTTCGATAACCATCATACTTACACACAATAAACAACACATAACACTTAACACCTTCATCTCAGTTATCACGATAAATCAAAATTCGAATCACTCAATCATAAACTCAAATCAAAACATGACTCGCGTGCCAGGCACCCTAATGCAATGCGTATATGCCAAAATGCATGGACTCGGAATTCCAAACCAAAACCCTCCTCGAAGGCCGTAAATCATAATTGTACCGCCTATCGCAGG
>PGTU02008898.1:0-59748 GCA_002896215.2 Cicer echinospermum
CGATTGAGTGAGTACTGAGCCCCAGGTTTTAAGCCATCGATTTCCCAAATCGATTTCTGAAGGTGGTCGGCTTGAATATGGATGAGTCCGATGACTTAGGGGTTTTAAGCCAATCGATTGACTTGCAATATGTCGATTTCGTAAATGAATTTTCGAAATTGGATTTACAAATCGATTGGCTAATCGATTTTGTCCATTTGGCCAAGTCCCTGTTTTTCATCCAATCGATTGGGAAATCGATTTCCTGATCATTTTTCCAAAAAATTATGAATTAACTCAAGTCATTCCTAATCAAGTCCACAACCTAACACTTAGCAATTACTACGCGATTACCACGGCAAAATTTGGTCTCAAATTAGTTTCTACAAACCATCACACTTACACACAATAATCAACACATAACACTTGTAGCACTTTCAACGCAATTATCACAACGACTCAAATTCAAATCACTCGATCATAAACTTAAATCAAACACGACTCGCATGCCAAGCACCCTAATGCAATGCGTATATGCCAAAATGCATGGACTCGGAATTCAAACCAAACCCTCCTCGAAGGGCCGTAATCATAATTGTACCGCCATCGCAGGCCAAAGTACCAATTACCAAGGTGCCACCTATCACGGGTCTGCACGATTTACTAAAAAACGTAAACCATAAACGTACTGCCTATCACGGCCCGTATCGTTTACCGAGGTGCCACCTATCACGGGTCTGCAACAGTTTACTAAAATAACGTAAATTGTAAATGTACCGCCTATCACAGGCCAAAGTACTATTTACCAAGTGCCACCTATCACGGGTCTGCACAATTTACAAAAAAAAACGAAACCATAAACGTACTGCCTATCACGGGCCCGTATCGTTTATCGAGGTGCCACCTATCACGGGTCTGCACGTTTTTCAAAAACGTAAATCATAAATGTACCGCCTATCACAGGCAAAAGTACTATTTTATCAAGGTGCCACCATCACGGGGTCTGCACGATTTACAAAAAGGATGAAAATGCATGAACATATACCGACTCCATTCGCAACAGGACGTAAGCAAATGCAGATATTAAAAGATTCCCCATTTTAATACCCATTTAACTTAAACGACTTTCACAACAAACATTAAGTAACCAGACATTAAGAGATTCCCCATTCTTAACGCCCAGTTAACTTAAACGATTTTCAAAACAACATTAAATAAATAAGTCATTAAGAGATTCCCCATTCCTTAATACTGATTTATCTTAATGATTTCAAAACAAAACGTTACGCAAACAGACATATCAAGAGATTCCCATTCTTAATATACTTTTGACTTAAACGATTTTCACACAAAATATTCAGTAAACGAGACATTAAGAGATTCCCCATTCTTAATACTCATTTACTGAAAACGATTTTCAAAAAAACAAACATTAAGTAACCGAGACATTAAGAGATTCCCCATTCTTAATACCAAGTTAACTTTAAAAACATTTTCCTCAACGCACATTAAGTAAATCGAGGTATTAAAAGATTCCCCAATTTTTAATACTGGTTTAACTCTTAATGGTTTTCCAATTTCACGACAAAACCAACTCAAAACATTTTATCAAATTCAATTCACAACGCCCACCAAAACACATCAAATTCATCCGTATTAACTTAGAACACACGTCAAACAGACGACGAACACAAATTCAACACAACATGACACTCAAACACATCAATTTCATTTACTCATAATCATACACAAATGATTTTAAATTCATTTAACACAGAACATTCATCCATATAACCCAAAACCCTAACTCTAAGGTTTTACCCATAACGCATTAGATTCGTTTTTCTCCAAATTAATACATCGAACCCTGACAAATCCCTCCCACACAACCACAGATAAGTCTTAATGCAAACTAGAAGTTTGGAAGGAGCCCTTACCTTAACGTTAGCTTCAACGTGGTTTTCCGGTACCGTGAGTAAAACCGGTAAAATCTTTGCTCGCAACGTCGCCTCCAAATTGGTCCCCTAGCACCGTGGCGTGGTAGTGAGCAACTTTCCCTTCTAACTCTTCACGAAATGAAGCTTGGATCTAGAAGAACGGGAGGGGTTTGTGTTTGATCTCAAATACCGTTTTTTCTTCGTTTTCGAATAAAAGAGGAAGAGTGGAGTTGCGAAATCCTTGTCCTAACTCTCACCCAACCTTGGGTTACTAGTCTTGAAGAAAAGGAACGAAAAAGGAAGCAAAACCAAGAAGGAGAAGAAATGGGTTTTCGCGAGGCACGGGAGGAAGAAGATGGAATTCCTTTTCCTTTGTTTTTCCTTCCTTCTCTTTTCTTTTCTTCCTATTTCCTTTTCTCTCTTTTCTATTTCTTTTCCTTTTCTTTCCAAACAAACATATAAATATTCATATATATTAATTATAACTTAACAAATATCTCAAAATATCTAGATATTTGTTAAATTACCATTTCACCCGTAACGCATTAAATTCTTCGTAAAAGATTCACCGCAGTTATTTTAAATTTACTTATCGACGAGTAAATCTGAACGGCATCAAAATAACTTTTTGATCATATAACTCCAAATATTATTAACTTTGGCTAAAAAGCCTCCGAGCCAAAATCCAAATACATAAAAATGCATAAAGTGTACTTTAAAATTATGGTCTTACATTACTACCCCCCTAAAATTAGTTTCGTCCTCGAAACTATGCGTCGATAAATAACTCTGGATGTTGTTCTCTTATGTTGCTCTCCAATTCCCAGGTCGCATCTCCAGTAATTGGGTTCCAAATTACCTTGACCAATGAAACATCCTTGGTCCTCAATCGCTTGATCTTCCGGTCATCAATTCTCACCGGTGGTACTTCGAATGACAGGTTATCCTTTAGCTGGATTGTGTCTGGTTCGATCACATGAGACGGATCTGCAAGATATTTCCTCAACTGCGACACATGAAACACGTCATGAATATTGGACAATATCGGAGGTAATGCAATCCGATAAGCAACTGGCCCAATTCGTGCAGAAATCTGATATGGTCCAATAAATTTCGGAGTCAACTTCTTCGATTTCAAGGCTCTACCTACTCCAGTAGTAGGTGTGACTCTCAGAAATACATGGTCACCCTGTTCGAATTCCAAAAGTCTGCGACGCTTGTCCGTGTAACTCTTCTGACGGTCTTGTGAAGTCTTCATTTTCTCTTTGATCTTCCTCACCTTAGCCGTAGTCTGTTGCACCATCTCTGGTCCGACAATCATATTCTCACCGTCTTTATACCAACACAAGGGCGTTTGACACTTGCGCCCATATAAAGCCTCATATGGTGCCATTCCAATACTTGCGTGGAAACTATTGTTGTAAGTGAATTCAATTAACGGAAGTACATCATCCTAGCTTCCCCTATCATCTAATACACATGCTCTCAACAGATCTTCCAAGGACTGATTCGTCCTTTTAGTCTGCCCGTCCGTTTGTGGATGGTAAGCTGAACTCAATCGTAGCTTCATTCCCAATGCTTCGTGCAATGCTCCCCAAAAATGTGATGTGAACTTCGGATCACGGCCTGATACAATGCTCGATGGTACCCCGTGTAACCTCACAATTTCAGCAATGTAGATCTCTGTTAGCTGATCTACCTTATAGGTGGTCCTTACCGGCAAAAAGTGAGCAGATTTAGTCAATCGGTCCACTATCACCCATATAGAATCATTCTTCCTCCTTGTCTTTGGCAATCCGGTTATAAAATCCATGGAAATGTTGTCCCACTTCCATTCAGGTATATCTAAAGGTTGCAACATCCCAGCAGGTCGCTGATGTTCCACCTTCGCTTTCTGACAAGTTAGACAAGTGGATACATATTCCGCCACATGTTTCTTCATTCCTGGCCACCAATAATTCTGCCTCAAATCCTGATACATCTTTGTTGCTCCAGGATGAATACTCAGCTTACTCTTATGCGCCTCTTCTAAAATCGTTTCCGCATATCTGTAATTTCTGGTACACAAATCCTACCATTACACACCCGCAAAATATTATCTGCCCCAATCTTGAACTCAGACGTCTTACCTTGCACTATTAGATTCCTCTTCTCCTGAATTAAGACGTCATCTTGAGAATTTGCAATGTCCTCAAGTAGTCCACTCGAAATTTTAATCATTCCGAATTTCAAAATTCCCGGTGCAAACTCTACGTTCAAGTGCAGGTCTCTAAAAGCTTCCCATAACTCTTGTTGTCTAGCCATAATTATTGAAGACACCGATACACTTCTTCTGCTCAACGCATCAGCCACTACATTGGCCTTCCCAGGGTGGTACTGCAGTGTGAAATCGAAATCCTTGAGAGTCTCCATCCATCGTCTCTGGCGCATGTTCAACTCCTTCTGATCAAACAAATATTTCAAGCTTCTATGGTCACTAAACACGGTGAATGTGCACCCATATAAATAGTGCCTCTAGATCTTCAATGCGAAAACAACTGCGGCAAGCTCCAAATCATGGGTAGGATAGTTTCTCTCATGAATCTTCAATTGTCTTGAGGCATAAGCCACAGCCTTCTTGTGTTGCATCAGAACACATCCCAACCCTTGGTGAGATGCATCACAGTAAACTTCATAGGGTTCTTCTGATTGCGGTAATACCAACACAGGTGAGGTCGTCAGTTTTCTCTTTAGTAACTGGAAATTTTCTTCACACTTCTCCGTCCATGCGAACGGTTGATCCTTTCTGGTAAGTTGTGTCAGTGGAGCCACAATCTTAGCAAAACCTTCGATAAACCTCCTGTAGTACCCCTGCCAGTCCTACAAAACTCCCGTATGTCAGTGACAGTCTGAGGCTGTTTCCAAGCAAGAACCGCCTCAATCTTAGCCGGATCTACATCGATTCCTTCCTTGGTTATCACATGTCCCAAGAAATTCACTTTCTCTAGCCAAAATTCACACTTCGACAGATTGGCATACAATCGCTTCTCGCGTAAAATCTCAAGAACTTGTCGTAAATGTTCTCCATGCTCTTCTTCAGTCCTTGAATAAATCAATATATCATCAATGAACACCACAACGAATTTATCAAGGAATGAATTAAAGATTCTGTTCATGTAGTCCATGAAAATTGCCGGTGCATTGGTAACTCCAAACGGCATCACCAGGTATTCATAATGTCCATAGCGGGTTCTGAAAGCTGTTTTCTGAATGTCTCCTTCCCTTACTCGAATCTGATGGTAACCCGACTTCAAGTCAATCTTCGAAAATATCGCGGCCCCTCTCAATTGATCCATCAAATCATCGATTCGTGGCAAAGGATAGCGATTCTTAATAGTTGCCTTATTAAGCTGTCTATAATCCACACATAGGCGCGAGCTTCCGTCCTTCTTCTTAACTAGCAAAACTGGAGCTCCCCATGGTGATACACTTGGTCTGATGAATTTCTTCTCCAACAAGTCTTCAACTTGGCTTTTGAGCTCATTTAATTCCAATGGCGACATTCGATAAAGTGCCATTGAAATAGGTCCCGTTCCTGGGTGCAAATCAATGAAGAATTCCACTTCTCTTATCGGTGGCAATCCTGGGATTTCCGTCGGAAACACATCCCGGTACTCATTGACAAGTATCACATCTTCTATGTTCACACTTATCTTTGCCTCCACATTGGCCAGAGACAAAAACTCATGAGTCCCTTCACTTAGCGACACTCGGAGTTTGTTAGCAGCTAAATATTTAACAACTCCTAGTTCGGGGAAAAGAACCAATTTACGAGCACAATCCAAAATCACATAATGGTAAGACATCCAGTCCATACCGAGGATGACCTCGAGTGATTGTAGCGGTAAACAAATTAAATTAACCAAGAAATCTTTATTCTGAATAGTCATTTGACAATGTAAACATGCAGAATTCACTGTCAAAGTCTTAGGAGGTGTGGAAACAACCAAATCAAAAGGTAAAGCAGACACAGATAACTTCAAGCGATTCACACAATCCATAGCAATGAAGGAATGGGTTGCCCCCGAGTCAAAGAGTGCAGTTAGAGTGTTACCTGCAATCTCACAGTCACGTTGAATCAGATTACCAGGTGGATTCCCCTCTTCAGCACTCACACAATAAATGCGTCCTCTAGCAGTAGGACGGGTAGCTCTAGCCACATTCATCATTGGTTCCACCTTTGGAGCCGTGCAATCCTTCACCATGTGTCCTGGCTTCTGACAAGCGTAACAGGTGAGAGTGTTAGGGGTACAAGCGTTAGCATAATGTCCCTCTTCCCCACAACGGAAACATCGGACCACTCGTCCTGGTTGTCTCCCGAAATTCTGGTTCCCGGGCGATTTTTGTCCACCGTTGTTAGTTCGTGGTCGATCATAGGGTTTAGCAACTTGTTTCCCCTTGTTGTTTTGGTAATTCACCCGACTAGGCCCTCCTGTACCAAAATTCCCTCCTCGGCTAGCCCTCTTGTTCTTCATATCCTCAACTTCCCTACACTTTTCCACAAGGGCTTGGAAACATTGAATTCCCAAGGGTAAGACGGAGTCTTGAATCTCATACTTCAGTCCGTCTTGGAAACGATGACACATGAATGGTTCATCAATTTCTTCACGGAAGAACCTGAAATGTCTCGATAGTGATTCAAACTTAGCAGCATACTCGCCCACAATCATGCTCCCCTGGTGAAGTTTCAGAAAGTCGTCACCCAGTTTAGTCCTGGTACTCATCGGGAAGTATTTGTCTAAAAACTTCCTTTTAAATGATTCCCAGTTCACCTCCTCGTGGGCTGCTCCCATCAATAACCTTGCGCTCCTCCACCAGTACTCAGCATCCTCCAACAGCATATAAGTGGCATAGCTGACCTTCACTCCCCTGACAATTTATCATTTCAAAGATCTTCTCCACTTCTTGGATCCATTGATCCGCCTTCTCTGAATTCTCATCCCCCTTAAACTTAGGAGGATTGTAACGACGGAAGTCTTCTAACCCCCTTGACTCTGCAGCACGGATCTCTCTTCCCCTCTTTTCAAGATCCCGTTGAGTCTTGGCAGCAGTCTGTGCAGCGACAGAAGCAGCCATGTTATTCATAGCCTCCGCCATTTGATCATTCCTATTACCGTTGGCTCTCGGAGCGTCGTTCCTTCTTGGCGGCATGGTTTCCTATAAAACCATCATCAAGTAGAGTCTTAACATTACTTCAAATAACTCCAAACTAGCGTCCGACTATAACAACACATAATAATTATATTGGACTTGACAACTCAAGTCACCTAAACCGACACATGATCAGATGACAACTCCCAACTTATAGGTCGACCTACAATCTATAACCAAGGTTCCACAGCTCCCAAAGAAAACTAAACCAATGCTCTGATACCACAATGTAACACCCCGTTTTTCAAAGCGAGGGTATATTTTTTTTTTCGAAAGAGATTAAACTAAAACAGAGAAATAAATAAGGAAATGCCTTTGGATAAATAATTGAGTCATTATTATTTACAAGCAGCGGAAAAGTTTCTCCAATTATAAATCCAAAACATTTACACAACAACAAATGGTACATGGAACCCATTCAAATAAGAAGTCAAACTGACATATTAGTATAAGTACAGTTTTCCAAGCTAAAAATACTCCAATCCAAAAAGAAGGACACCTAGTCCCTATACATCATCCTAATCTGATCATCCTACCAAAAAGCTATACACCCTGAGTGATCTCCACGCGCCCCGTGAGATTCTCCTAATGTAACTGCAGTCAAGCGTTCCCATCTCCATTCCCGTCCGTAGGGTACGAACCGGTAGGACCGTCCTGACTCTCATCTGAGGGCAAAGCCCAGATTTCCACAATAATTGTAAAGGGTCACCAACCAAAAAATAACAGTTAACACATAGCAATTAAGTTTTTAAATGCTCAAAATAACTTTTCAACTAAGCATGCACCTTAACAGGATTTTCAATATGCGAAAAGTTCATACAATACTTTGCCAATTAAAAATGAAAGTAAAATGAGGTTCTCAATCCCCTAATTATAACATAACAAATCAAGACATGGATAGATTCATGAGCAATCAATCATACAACTAAAACTGAGGATTTTCACTGAGCCAATCGATTAGGCAATCGATTGGGGTGAAGGATTTTGATGAAGACAGAATCCTGGGCTTAATTCAATCGATTGGGCAATCGATTGACAGGATGACTGAGCCCCTGACTTAATGCCAATCGATTTCCAAATCGATTTCCTAAAGGTTTTTAGTGAAATTTTTGAACTCTGGCTTGATTTCAATCGATTGGGAAATCGATTGAGTGAGTACTGAGCCCCAGGTTTTAAGCCAATCGATTTCCAAATCGACTTGGTCGAATATGGATGAGTCCCTGACTTAGGCCCAATCGATTGGGCAATCGATTTCGTAAATGATTTTCGAAAATTGATTACAAAATCGATTGGCTAATCGATTTTGTCCATTTGGCCAAGTCCCTGTTTTCCATCCAATCGATTGGGAAATCGATTTCCTAGATCATTTTTCCAAAAATTCATGAATTAACTCAAGTCATTCCTAATCAAGTCCACAACCTAACACTTAGCAATTACTACGCGATTACCACGGCAAATTTGGTCTCAAATTAGTTTCTACAAACCATCACACTTACACACAATAATCAACACATAACACTTAGCACTTTCAACGCAATTATCACAACGACTCAAATTCAAATCACTCGATCATAAACTTAAATCAAACACGACTCGCGTGCCAAGCACCCTAATGCAATGCGTATATGCCAAAATGCATGGACTCGGAATTCCAAACCAAAACCCTCCTCGAAGGGCCATAAATCATAATTGTACCGCCTATCGCAAGCCAAAGTACCAATTACCAAGGTGCCACCTATCACGGGTCTGCACGATTTACTAAAAAACGTAAACCATAAACGTACTGCCTATCACGGGCCCGTATCGTTTACGGAGGTGCCACCTATCACGGGTCGGCACGGTTTACTAAAATAACGTAAATTGTAAATGTACCGCCTATCACAGGCCAAAGTACTATTTACCAAGGTGCCACCTATCACGGGTCTGCACAATTTACAAAAAAAACGAAAACCATAAACGTACTGCCTATCACGGGCCCGTATCGTTTATCGAGGTGCCACCTATCACGGGTCTGCACGATTTTCAAAAACGTAAATCATAAATGTACCGCCTATCACAGGCCAAAGTACTATTTATCAAGGTGCCACCTATCACGGGTCTGCACGATTTACAAAAAGGATGAAAATGCATGAACATATACCGACTCCATTCACAACAGACGTTAAGCAAATGCAGATATTAAAAGATTCCCTATTTTTAGTACCCATTTAACTTAAACGACTTTCACAACAAACATTAAGTAACCAAGACATTAAGAGATTCCCCATTCTTAACGCCCAGTTAACTTAAACGATTTTCAAAACAACATTAAATAAATAAGTCATTAAGAGATTCCCCATTCTTAATACTGATTTATCTTAATGATTTTCAAAACAAAACGTTAAGCAAACAGACATATCAAGAGATTCCCCATTCTTAATATACTTTTGACTTAAACGATTTTCACACAAAATATTCAGTAAACGAGACATTAAGAGATTCCCCATTCTTAATACTCATTTACTGAAACGATTTTCAAAAAAACAAACATTAAGTAACCGAGACATTAAGAGATTCCCCATTCTTAATACCCAGTTAACTTAAAACATTTTCCTCAAACGCACATTAAGTAAACCGAGGTATTAAAAGATTCCCCATTTTTAATACTGGTTTAACTCTAATGGTTTTCCAATTTCACGACAAAACCAACTCAAAACGTTTTATCAAATTCAATTCACAACGCCCACAAAAACACATCAAATTCATCCGTATTAACTTAGAACACGTCAAACACGACGAACACAAATCAACACAACATGACACTCAAACACATCAATTTCATTTACTCATAATCATACACAAATGATTTTTAAATTCATTTAACACAGAACATTCATCCATATAACCCAAAACCTAACTCTAAGGTTTTACCCATAACGCATTAGATTCGTTTTTCTCCAAATTAATACATCGAACCCTGACAAATTCCCTCCCACACAACCACAGATAAGTCCCTAATGCAAACTAGAAGTTTGGAAGGAGCCCTTACCTTAACGTTAGCTTCAACGTGGTTTTCCGGTACCGCGAGTAAAGCCGGTAAAATCTTTGCTCGCAACGTCGCCTCCAAATTGGTCCCCTAGCACCGTGGCGTGGTAGTGAGCAACTTTCCCTTCTAACTCTTCGCGAAATGAAGCTTGGATCTAGAAGAAACGGAGGGGTTTGTGTTTGGATCTCAAATACCGTTTTTCTTCGTTTTCGAATCAAAGAGGAAGAGTGGAGTTGTGAAATCCTTGTCCTAACTCTCACCCAACCTTGGTTTACTAGTCTTGAAGAAAAGGAACGAAAAAGGAAGCAAAACCAAGAAGGAGAAGAAATGGGTTTTCGCGAGGCACGGGAGGAAGAAGATGGAATTCCTTTTCCTTTGTTTTTCCTTCCTTCTCTTTTCTTTTCTTCCTATTTCCTTTCTCTCTTTCTATTTCTTTTCCTTTTCTTTCCAAACAAACATATAAATATACATATATATTAATTATAACTTAACAAATATCTCAAAATATCTAGATATTTGTTAAATTACCATTTCACCCGTAACGCATTAAATTCTTCGTAAAAGATTCACCGCAGTTATTTTAATTTACTTATCGACGAGTAAATCTGAACGGCATCAAAATAACTTCTTGATCATATAACTCCAAAATATTATTAACTTTGGCTAAAAAGCCTCCGAGCCAAATTCCAAAATACATACAAATGCATAAAGTGTACTTTAAAATTATGGGTCTTACAAACCCAGATCAAAATGAACTAATGGGCCAATCAACTACGACCCCATCTATACACCAATAGAAATTAAGAGAATTCTATCATACACTTTTACACATATATCTATCACATTTATTCAACGTAAAAATATAATTTTATCTTTTTATCATCTATAAAACCTTCAACTTTTTTTAATTTTCATTATTTCACTCATTTTTTTGAAACTTTTAGATAAATTACCTTAACCTTCGAAACTTTCAAAATTTTCGAAATAAAAAATATGTGACACTCGAAAATTTCATATTTCTGGAACAAAAAATTTCTAGAACATTCAAAAATTTCAAAAGTTTCGAAATCTCAATTTCCAGAATTTTCGAAATAGAAAATTTCAGAATTTTCAAAACTTTCGAAGAATTCAAACTTTTCGAAATAGGAAAATTTCAAAACTTTCCATATTTGAAAACTTTCAAAACTTTTCAGATTTATTCTAGATTTTGAAACTTTCTAAATTTTTGAAATATAATCCTTATTTCGAAAATTTGAAATTTATTATAAATTGTTAAAAAGATAAAATTGTCTTTTTATGTGTCTTGAGGGGATGGTAGGTACAACTGTGGGAGTGTATGGTAGAATCTTCAAGAATTAAACAAGAGAAAACTAGAAATTAACCATAGAATTTACACATTTGTTTAGGAAAAAAGTGAGTGAAAAACACATTGAGCAACGTACAGTAACCCAACCAAAAATAAATAATAACAATATTGAAAGAAATGTTTTTATGAAGCATCGTAATTTTAAAATTTTAAAGTATTTATATCAGATACTTAATCGATATCGATATTTATACTGTAATAGCGGGAATGAATAGGTAATCAAAATAGTTCATTTTTAAACTTTTATCGTTAGAGATTATGATATAACATATTAATTGAATATTTGACTAGTTTACGTTGATTTCATATCAATGTCATTACAACATAGACTAAATTTTTTTATGAAAATTAATATTTCATTGACTAATTTGTCTATAATTAGTTCATACACAATTACAATACTCACAAATTTATCTTTGAGAGAACAAAATTTTGTCGACAAATTTATCTCCGAGAATATGACATTGATGTGGATCAATGTGAATAGGTCACATATTCTACTACAGTGGAACATCAAAATAACTAATGTCAAAATTTTATCTAGGGACTATTTTAATTGATATTTCACAATTTCAATGATATATTTGCCAATTCATAAATTTAAGAGATTAATTTTGTAAGATCCGTAATTTATTTATAGCAATAATTAAGACTTATTGTCTAATTTTGTGTTCCATTGTTTATCTTTCGTCTGTTTGTTGTTTACATTGTCTGTTTGTTTGTAAAATTTGTTGTAATTGTGTGTGGCTTTCAAATTGATCGATGAAAAATTATTCGTAGTTTTTCCTTGATGTTAAACGACTATATGAATGTCTTGGAACTATCGTAATTTCAAAAATGAATTTCTATTGATTTTTGAGAATACGGGCAAGATATATTAACGGATTTTGAATGCCACCAAAATTAAAGTAGAAACTTTATATATTAGCTATAATGAGAATATGCTCTTAGTATATTTTTCTAAGCTAAAGAACAAAAATTTCATCTGAAAAAAATTTATTCGCGAAATTTTAAAAAGTTTTAATTAGTAGAATTATTTTATAATTTTTTTGTTACTAAGAAATATATCCGTGAGTGAAACGCGATTCGTTTAAGAATGAACTTAGAGTTTGAGCAAGATGATGTGACATAAAGTCTCCAAATATTTAAATATTTTTTATGATATTAATATTTTAACGAGAGGTTAGTAAATATATCTAAATATTTTCTTACTATGTAGTAAGGCTACGTAAGGACGAAAGTGAGCCACCTCACTATCCTTTTTTGTGTGTGGAATAGAATGAATTGTGTAAGAAGGATTAGATGAGAAGTGTCAGATTTGTATAATGTTTGGAAAAAAAATTTGGAGACCCGCTTAAAGTTAGTTGTCGGAGAATAATTTAATTGGATTATGGAGGATTATTATCGACAAATAATTTACGACGTCTCACATTATTATTAAGTTCATATGTCAATTGGATTGTGACGAGAGTATATATTTTTGTAAAAATAGATATAAAAATGAGTGATGTGATATGTTTAATCGTGATTAAATGATATAATGATGTGTTTAGTTAAATATCTAGATATTTTCTCGACATAGTAACATTTTTTTTAGGAGTAGATTTTTGTGTAGTGAGTTAAGAGGAAAAAAAAATGTTCATTGGCCTTTGATAAAAAAAAAACTTGTGCAACTCTCCCTCCATTAACTCATTTTATTTTTACACTCTCTCACTTAAGAAAAAAAAATCACCACAAAAGCATATCTCATCTCTCTTACCTCTTACTATTGTTAGTAAGCAAATACTTTGAAAATTTTCCTTCGTTGCTCAAATTCATGCATTTTTTGATCAAGGTTTATGAATTAAATTATCTCATTTCATTCTCCTATTTCGATTGATGTATAGTTTATCATGAAAAAAAAAATCATTTTCCCTACTTTCAATTTTGCCCATGAGGCCCTCTATGCTTTGGATAAGTTTTTTTAAGCACCATTTTATTTTAATATCACATTCATAAAAAATATATATATATATATGTGTGTGTGAATTTATTAATAACAAGAAAGTAAATTTTTTTAAGTTAATATAAATTTTGTATAATTAATTATAAATAATCGTTTTTTTATCGAATGTCGTAGAGTGTTAATACTTTTGTTGCGCGTAATCGACTCTCAAACTCTAAACTTGATTTCAAAGACCATTATTTTTTGTATTTAAGGGTTTCTTGAGAGTTTCACTAAATAGAAAAATCAATAAATCATTTCATTATAAGAATATCTATATAGGTCACCAAAAGAATACCTCATACATTTACATTCATTTGGAGCTTTATATATATATATATATATATATATATATATATATATATATATATATATATATATATATATATATATATATATATATATATATATATATATATAATATATATAGTTGCATTCATATCTGACAACATTTTTTTTCTTTCTCTAAGTGAAAAATTAAAACATAATGGCATTTTGTATCAATTTTTATGTTTGTTGGGGAATCATAAGGCCCTTAGCCACGTGTTGAATTAAGTGGATAATGGGATTGAAAAAAATAAAAACTTTATTCTTAAAGTTTAAGCAACCTGATTTGAAAAGTTTAAGGGGCATCAACAATCAAATGAAAATCATACATCATGACAATTTCCTTAATAAATATGGGAAAATTCTAAACCTTTGGGAGGTAAATGTGAAAATAGGTGTCCTCACTGCACTACCAGTATTACAATCCTATTTTAAGAAAATAGTGTTGAAATTAAGTAAATGTGCAAATATGGAAGATTTCAAACGAATGTCGAGTTATCCCTTGGATAAAGGAAATCCCCAAATTTGAGCATAATTGTTAAAGTGATGAAAATTGACATAAGAGAGTTGGCAGTAAAAAAGAGGAAAAATGAGTTATTGATGGTTTTTCAAAAAAAAAATTAGAGCAAAAGGCACAAAATTTAGCCGCTAAAAAGAATGAGGTACTTTTATAGATGTTTTGGCTTTCATTATCTATGGTATTATTTCATTTCCGAACCTTAATAATTTTTAGATTTTGTTGCCATCAATGTCTTTCTGGCTTTTAACAAAAATAAAAAAAAATTGGTTATGGCGCTTCTTACTGATGTATACTACTCTCTACATATGCAACACGAGAAGAAAGGTGGAACTATTTTGTGTTGTCTTTGGTGTTGTATATTTGATTCATGTTTCATTTGTTCAAGAAAATGTATCATGTTGGAGTTAAAAGTAATCGTGAATGATCTCATAGTATAGCTAAACTTACCGAGGACACACGTTCATGGTATCATAGAGAACAAGGGATGAAATGAATAATATGCCAATGCGGCCAAACGTGCCACTCATGGGAACCAAATGGTGCAATAATTACAATCAAATTGTAGCTCAAAGACAACTTAAATACCCTATGTGGGAGAAACCAAATGATGAATCGTTGGAAGCTTTTGTTTTGCACAATACAGATATAGTAAACCCATCAATGTTGCAAAGGATAAGTCGAGCTTGAGAAATAATCATTAGAAAAGGGAGAGTACTCATATGTAGAAGTTATAGCACAAAAGAGCTCTATTAACAAGTAGTAAAGAAAAGAGTCCAAGAAATCATTATATAAATTATTTATATTGAAACACTCTGTTTCATTAAAGTTATTTTTATTTATCTTGTTTTATTTATTTATTTTTAATGTTAATATTATTATTTAATTAAAATCAACTTTCCCCCACTTTCTTTTCCATCCCACTTTTCCCCCTTCTTCTTCTCTCCCTCTCGGCTACTTCACCCTCACCCCCATTTTTCATTTTAGTTTTGTTCTTTTTCTCTTCTTCTTCCTCTTCTTCTTCTCACTTAAAGCCAAGCTAGTCTCCTTAAATCTTAAATCCATAGGAAGGATATGCAAGTGCTTTGGTATAATTTTTGGGTTAGGATTTGTGCTCTAAGGAAGAAAAATGGTACCCATTTCTTGAGAGTTGTTTATTGAGGCTCTTTGAGGTAAATACACAACTTTTTAATCATAATATGAATCCCTAGAAAAATGTAGTTTTGTTTAAAACTCTTATTTTGCGCTTAGAGTAGATTTAAATTATTTTTATGGTTTTCTAGAGTTAACTAAACTTTATAATAACTTTTCAAAAGTCTTGAGGATATTTTTTATACTCAGATTTGTCAGCTGAGGTCATGTCGGCTACTCTGGTAGTTGTTGGAGAACAAACGTAGTCGATTCTTCATAGTTGTGAGTTGACAACGGTCATCTTCATATATTTTTATAATGATATAATTATTATTTTACTCATTTTCTATGTTAAAGTATTTATTTAAAAATTTTGGAAATACAACCTTATAAATTTGTCTCAATTTCATCATTTATTAATTTTAATGGTCTTTGTTATATAATATGTTATTAGTTTGATTTACGTATGAGTTAAAGTATTTAAATATTGAATTTTTATGCGGTTGAATATGTTTTCCATGAATTACGATGGAATTAGATATGATTTTAAATACGTGCTTTGAGAAATCGTTGTTATAATTATGAAATCGTTAACGTCGTTAGGTGCACTTAGTTATCCCGTTTTGATTAGGGAGAATTACTCGTTAGATAGAGCTGCCCCTATGAGAAATATCATCTGTAGGAGGAAAGGGCTATCAACGAGAGGTAAGCTCCCTAATTGATGTGTAATGATGCGTTGCGGGATTGAGAAGAAAGGGTTATCCGTTAGATGGAGCAATCCATAAGGGAAAGACCACCCTTAGGAGGAAATGACTATCAATGAGATGAATGGAATTATAAATGGAATTTTTAATATTTCTATCGGATCAACTAAATTATAAGTTTAATGATTTTATTATGTGTATAACCTAATCGCTACAAGATTATAAAATAGTTATTCGTGCCTTTTTTGTGTTTCCCTTCTAGTTGATGGTGGTTGTTGTCTCTTCACAAAGTCTTTGTGACTTATCTTTTCATGTTGTTCTTTTTTCAATTCACAGGTAGCTGTGTAGCAAGTTGTTAGTAGATTCAAGTCTCGACCATATTTCTTTTTGGTATGCCTCTTTGATCGAGGACCATTTTTTGTAAAGTTTGTTGAGTCTGATGTAATTTATAGCTATTTTGGAGTCTAGAAAGTCTTTTTTTTATATATGTATTAAACAATTAGATTATGCTCATTGAAATATGAATTTATTGAGTTAAGACTGTAAACAAGGATTTTATAAATTTGGGAATGTTGAAGTTACAGATGATACTTTGTCGAAATTTCGAGAAAAGTTACATATATTTTTTTAAATAATTATTGAGAACTAATTAGTTGCTTAATTGTTAAGTAGGCTGTAGACTTGTCAGGCTATGAGTATAGCTTGTGCGCTGATCATGGTGTCTAGGTTTCAGGTCGTAACATATACATAGTCATTTGAAACCAGATGGAAAATATGCCATTGGAATCAAGTGGATTTTCCAAAACCAACTGGATGAATATGGAAAAGTCATTTGAAACAAAGCTAGACTTGATGTACAAAGTTATTATTAACAAGAAGATATTGATTCCTCTAAGATGTTTCCTCTAGTGGCAAGGTTAGAAGTTATTCAAATTTCACATTTCTATGTTGCAAATCATGCCATTACTTTATATTAGATTGATGTAAATAGTGCATTTAAATGGTTTGATAAATGAAGACATGTTTGTTAAATAACCACTTGGTGTCCAAGATATTAAATATCCTGAACATGTTTTGAAATTTGGTATGGTAGACTAAGCAATTTTCCATTAGAAAATGACTTCATAAGAGGAAAAGTGAACATTGCTTTATTTAGAAAATACTTTAAAAATAATATTATTTTTGTTCAAATCTATGGGAACGTTATTTTAAGGTTCTAGAAAACACAAGAAAATGAGTGTTTTGACCATTTTTAAACTTTTCAAGTGATGAAAATTGACATAAGAGAGTTGGCAAGTAAAAAAGAGGAAAAATGAGTTATTGATGGTTTTTCAAGAAAATATTTAGAGCAAAAGGCACAAAATTTAGCCGCTAAAAAAGAATGAGGTACTTTTATAGATGTTTTGGCTTTCATTATCTATGGTATTATTTCATTTCTGAACCTTAATAATTTTTAGATTTTGTTGCCATCAATGTCTTTCTGGATTTTAACAAAAATAAAGAAAATTTGGTTATGGCGCTTCTTGCTGATGTATACTACTCTCTACATATGCGACACGAGAAGAAAGGTGGAACTATTTTGTGTTGTCTTCGGTGTTGTATATTTGATTCATGTTTCATTTGTTCAAGAAGATGTATCATGTTGAATTTCAAAGTAATCGTGAATGATCTCACAGTATAGCTAAACTTACCAAGGACACACTTTCATGGTATCATAAAGAACAAGGGGTGAAAGAAATAATATGCAATTGCGGCCAAATGTACCACTCATGGAAACCAAATGGTGCCATAATTACAATCAGATTGTAGCTCAAAGACAACTTAGCTACCCTATGTGGGAGAAACCAAATGATGAATCGTTGGAAGCTTTTGTTTTGAATAATACGGGTATAGTAAACCCATCATTGTTGCAAAGGATAAGTCGAGCATGAGAAATAATCATTAGAAAAGGGAGAGTACTCATATGTATAAGTTATAGCACAAAAGAACCCTATTAGCAAGTAGAAAAGAAAATAGTTCAAGAAATCATTATATAAATTATTTATATTGAAACGCTCTATTTCATTAAAGTTATTTTTATTTATTTTGTTTTATTTATTTATTTTTAATATTAATATTATTAATGAATTAAAATCAACTTTCCCCACTTTCTTTTCCATCCCACTTTTCCCCCTTCTTCTTCTCTCCCTCTCGGCTACTTCACCCTCACCCCTATTTTTCATTTTTTTTTCTGTTCTTTTCCTCTTCTTCTTCCTCTTCTTCTTCTTACTTAAAGCCAAGCTAGTCTCCTTAAATCTTAAACCTATAGGAAGGATATGCAAGTACTTGAGTATAATTTTTGGGTTAGGGTTTGTGCTCTAAGGATGAAGAAGGGTACCCATTTCTTGAGAGATGTTTATTGAGACTCTTTGAGGTAAATACACAACTTTAATCATGATATGAATCCCTAGAAAAATGTAGTTTTGTTTAAAAATCTTATTTTGCGCTTAGAGTAGATTTAAATTATTTTTATGGTTTTCTAGAGTTAGCTAAACTTTAGAATAATTTTTCTAAAGTCTTGAGAATATTTTTTATGCTCAGATTTGTTAGTTGAGGTCCTACCGGCTACTCTGGTAGTTGTTGAACAAACGTAGTCGGTTCTTCATAGTTGTGAGTGGACAACGGTCATCTTAATATATTTTTATAATGCTATAATTATTATTTTACTCATTTTCTATGTTAATGTTATTATTTAAAAATTTGGGGAACACAACATTCGAAATTTATCTCAATTTCATCATTTATTAATTTTAATGGTCTTTATTATATAATATGTTATTAGTTTGATTTACGTATGAGTTAAAGTATTTAAATATTGAATTGTTATGCGATTGAATATGTTTTCCATGAATTATGATGAAATTAGAGATGATTTTAAATATCTGCTTTGAGAAATCGTTGTTATAATTATAAAATTGTTAACTGCGTTAGGTGCACTTAGTTATCTCGTTTTGATTAGGGAGAATTACCCGTTAGATGGAGTCGTCCCTATGAGAAATGTTATCCGTATGAGAAGAGGGCTATCAACGAGAGGTAAGCTCCCTAATTGATGTGTGATGATGCGTTGCAGAATTGAGAGGAGAGGGCTATCCGTTAGATGGAGAAACCCCTAAGGAAAAGACCACCCTTAGGAGGAAAGGGCTATCAATGAGATGAATTCGCCTCTTGGTTCTGAAGAATTTGTAATTTTACTTGTTTGATTTTTGTGATGATTTTAATGTTATTCATTTTGATTTCGCTACGCTATAAATGGAATTTTTAATATTTCTATCTGATCAACTAAATTATAAGTTTAATGATTTTATTATGTGTATAACTTAATCGCTACAAGATTGTAAAATAGTTATTCGTACCTTTTTGTGTGTTTCTCTTTTAGTTGATGGTGGTTGTTGTCTCCTCACTAAGTCTTTGTGACTTATCTTTGCATGTTGTTCATTTTTTCAGATTCACATGCAGCTGAGTAGCAAGTTGTTAGTAGATTCAAATCTCAACCATATTTCTTTTTGGTAGGCCTCTTTGATCGACGACCATTTTTTGTAAAGTTTGTTGAGTTTGATGTAATTTGTAACTATTTTGGAGTCTAGAAAATCTTTTTTTTTTTTGAACATGTATTAAACAATTAGATTATGCTCGTTGAAATATGAATTGACTGAGTTAAGACTGTAAACAGAGATTTTATAAATTTGGGAATGTTGAAGTTAAAGATGATACTCTGTCAAAATTTTGAGAAAAGTTACATATATTTTTTTAAATGATTATTGAGAACTAATTAGTTGCTTTATTGTTAAGTAGTTGATAGGCTTGTCAGGCTATGAGTATAGCTTGTACTCCAGTCACGGTGTCTAGTTTTCGGGTTGTGAAATATACATAGTCATTTGAAACCAGATGGAAAATACCCCATTGGAATCAAGTGGATTTTCCAAAACAAACTCGATGAATATGGAAAATTTATTTGAAACAAAGCTATACTTGATGAACAAAGTTATTATTAACAAGAAGATATTGATTCCTCTAAGATGTTTCCTCTAGTGGCAAGGTTGGAAGTTATTCAAATTTGACATTTCTATGTTGTAAATCATGCCATTACTTTATATTAGATTGATGTAAATAGTGCATTTAAATGGTTTTATAAATGAAGATGTGTTTGTTAAATAACCACTTGGTGTCCAAGATATTAAATATTCTGAACATGTTTTGAAATTTGGTATGGTAGACTAAGCAATTTTCCATTAGAAAACGACTTCGTAAGAGGAAAGTTGGACATTGCTTTATTTATAAAACACTTTAAAAATAATACTTTTGTTCAAATCTATGGGAATGATATTTCAAGGTGCTAGAAAACTCAAGAAAATGGGAGTTTGAATTGTGTTGACCATTTTTAAACTATTCAACCTTATGTTCTTTATCAAAATCTTATCTTCATTTTATAAATAATTTGTTTAGAAGGTTGAATTTAAGACATAAAGAACAAGTGCATAAAAATAAAGAGATAAGGGAAGAGAAGAGCACATAATGATTTTTGTACTAGTTCACAACAATTGTGGTTACGTCTAGTCCTCCTATAAAAGAGAGATTTTGTCTTAGTACAATCAAGTACTTATCCATTATAAAGTGACATAGTTGTTCAATCTACCTCCACAAGAATTCAGTGTTCTTAAAGTCACTTCAAGATAAGTATTCTTTTTTGTCTCTTCAAGCATTGAGTATTGTTCACCTCTCTAAGAAACAAGTTTTGTTTCCTTGCCTTTCTAGGTATTAAGTTTTGTAAAGTCTTTTCAAGTTACTAGAAGCATAGTCTCATGATTTCCCAAGTTTTTGGCGTCACTCGCCTTTTGAGGTAAGGGATGAGATGTTACAAAAATAGCTCGATTGGTAGTGAGAATGAATAGACGGTAGTACTTATCCTTAGGTACCGGGTTCGATTTCCACGGAAGGCAAAATTCACTATTTTTTTTTTGTAACAACTCAGCCCTTACCATTACCAGCACTGTTAATCACAACCTTCTCACCTCCTTCCATGTAGTGGAAATAACGAGTTTTTGCTTTCCGTCGGAATCAAATCTAGGACCAAGTCAATAGGTAGTGAGAATGAATGGACGATGGTACTTATCCCCTAGGTATTGGGTTCGATTTTCATGGAAGGTAAAAACTAGTTATTTCCACTACGTGAAAGGGGGCGAGAAAGTTGTGATTAATAGTGCTGGTACCGATAAGAGATGGACTGTTACACCTTTCCTCTCCAAGCATTGATTATTATAAGGCCATTCTAAGCCTCCAAAAGTACGATCTCTAAATTTCCTCCAGATCTGGTTTCACTCATCTTTTGAGTTGAATATTCTCTAAGCATCTTCATGCAACAATTATGTTGTCATTCCTTTCTAAGAATTTAGTATTGTGAGCCATCTCCTGGCCACAAGAAGTTCAGTCTCTAGATTTCCTCAAGAATCAACACCAAACTTGTCTTCTCAGCAATCCACCTTCATTTAGCAGACCAAGAAACACAAGTATTCTCTAAGCCTCTTTAGGAATCAAACCTGTATTGTTTAATCTAACCTCACAAGGCTCTGCAACATGTATTCTTTATTAGCCTAACAAGATTCACCAAAATTGGGCTTCCCATCAATCTAGCAATTGCCTAGTTGAGGTATACAAGTATTCTAGCCTCTAAAGTCATCCTCTATTTACATCAAGGGTTCTCAACGATATTTGACCATTTACAAAGGATGAGTTTGTATCTGTTGTGATACAAATTCATCTATGATTCTTACTTTGTTAGGAGGATATGCAAAGAACAAAATCCTTCATCGAACCAAGTTATAACACTCATTCAAAATGATATAAACAATAAAGTTTTGGCTGATTTACAATAAGAAAAATAACTCTCGATGGGAAATCATTTTACAATCTATTTCTATTTATTTTTCAAGCCTTTTTTTTTTTAATATATTCTATTTAATTGAACTTTGACTTTTGCTTTTATCTCATTGTGATATTGGGATTACTAAGTCACATTGTTCATTTTCTCTCTAACCATGGATGTTCATCAAAATAGATTCATGGGGAATTCCTTCGAGTTATATTTTGGACCAGATTTGAAGCCTAACCAGTAATATTCCTTTGTTGCACCAAGATACTCAACTTCAAAAGTTTATTTGAATTTGTTATTATAGCACTTTAGAACATAGTTGTTAAGAGATAAGTTTTGAAAATATTGTGATTGTTAATGCAGATGTCGTGTTAGTGGAGTTGCAAGACTGGGTCTACTTTATATAGGACTATGTAAACAACTTGGTTTGGAAAGCTGCAAAAATAACATTCATGGTAGAGTCATTATTTATATCTAAAGGTGATGAACCAATCACGTTGTCGATTTTACGTCAAGAGCTTTTAAAAATTTGGAAACCTATTGATCAATGGCACGATGTTCCCCTCGAGAAAGGATTTTATGAGTTCTCATTTGCTTTTTTCTGATGATTTGTAAAGTGTTCGAATTGTTGAAACTTTGAGTATAAAGCCTGGCCTTCTTCGTGTTTTCTCTTAGACCAAATATTTCAATTTGGATTTGGTTAGAAACACAAAGGCTCAATGTTGGATTCGTATCTATAATCAGCTCTAGAAATATTGGAGACCAAATATTATCTTTAGATTGCTTCAGGTATTGACACTCCTTTATTTTTAAAGGAAGCAACTAACTAAAAAAGTTGCATCATTTTGCTCGAGTTTTGGTTGATTTGGACATGATGCATGAGTCGAGAGATCGCATTCTTATTGAACGTGAAGGGTGTGTATTTTTTGTTTACATTGATTATGAAAAATTGTCATTATTTTGTGAATCTTGTAAAGTTGTACAACACTCCATATATAAATATCAAAAATATTATAATAGTCATGGAAAAGCTCAATCTGTTGAAAAAAATATAATTCATGAGATATTTGGTTCAAGATTATCTATTTCAACTAACACATATCATCTACCTGAGAATCATCAACATCCATATATGTGTATTGTTGGTTCATGGAATAATACAGTGTTAGAGAATAACGATATTCAAAACCATCAAAGTTATCTTAAATTGGATGTCAATCTACAGTCAAAGGTTGTGTTCCAAAATATGACATATCCAAATGTTTTTTTTATTGACAATAATTTTCATTCCATTATCACTTATGGTTTAGAGATTTTGTGAAATTTTTTTAAAGATAGAGATGCTAGTGAAATACATAGTTCTACTGCAAGCGAATAATCTTTTATAAAGATCATTTCTAAACCAAGAAAAAAGAATATAAACAAGGAATAAATTACATAATTTTCGTCTAAAGGTCAAAAAATCCAAATCATTTGAAAAACTTTTTTAACATTTTTTCTTGGATAAGGTCTATGTCCCCTGTTTTTACCTTTTTGTTTTAATAAATTTAAAAATAAATGTAAAAAATATGACATATCCAAATGTTTTTGTTATTGACAATAATTTTCATTCCATTATCACTTATGATTTAGAGATTTTGCTGGATTTTTTTTAAGATAGAGATGTTAGTGAAACATAAAATTCTACTGCAAGCGAATAATCTTTTATAGAGATCATTTCTAAAACAAAAAAAAAAAAAGAATATAAACAAGGAATAAATTACATCATTTTCGTCTAAAGGTCAAAAAATCTAAATCATTTGAAAAACTTTTTTAACAATTTTTTCTTAGATAAGATTTTGTGTGCACTGTTTTTACTTTTTCTTTTTAATAAATTTAAAAAAAAAATGTAAAATCATATAAAAAAAGTCCCTTAAATAATAAACTTTATTATTTTAAACTTAAATATTATAAGCAAATATCAAAAATATATTTGATCTAAAATTTATAACAAATACGTTTTGATTCTTGCTTTCTTAACTTGTTTTACTTTTCATTTGTTTTGAATGTTAATTGTTTATAGAAATAATGAACTTCTAGTGAAGAATAAAACATTCAAGAGAAATGTGGGGTTCTTGTTTCCCCCTTTTATCTACATATACGGTCATAATTCATGAGAACATAATAAAAGAGAAAAAAAACACTAAGCTTCAATGTTGTGCTACACTTTATAAGCTTCAAAATGTGTCGAGTTCAAATTGGACGAAAATCTTTCACTTACAATATAATGTATGGTTAAGGAAGCTGCAGCTTTATAACATGGAAAAGAGCAACTAGGATTATGAAACGTGGCCAATCATAGTGGAAATGAATTCATGTCATTATAATCACCTAAGGTTCAACGACATGTAGGGAAGACAAGTATTAAATAGCTATGAGATTGAAGTGACATAGTGACTCTTAAATCAGATAACCAAAAGCAAGACTATTGTTAGCTTAATGGACAACAAGGCAAATTCTAATATCCACAAGGATAACCTTGGACAAATATTTAAAAAAAATATATTAGAGATTATAGATGTAATTTTTTAAAGTAAATATTAATAATTATTTTTATTTTTACGATTGATATAATAATTTAAATAATATTAGTTTTTAAAAATAAATATATATTTTGTATTAAATTAATATCAATTAGATCAATATCATATTCATAAAAAATAAAAATCGTCGTAAATTATAACTTCTAAAGATTGAAATTATTGATTGTTATTAAATTTTTTTAATAATTTTTAAATATTAATTTATAATAATAGAACTTACTTGTAAATAATTGGAGAATATCTTTATTTTTTTCAAAGGAAAATAAACATTTTGAATGGTTATTAACATAGTTGGTCATATGCATGTGGGTTCAGTCCAACCGGACAAAACCTCCAATAATGAGGTTTTTAAATTTTTATTTTGTTTATAATATAATAATGTTTTTTGAAAATAATACAATATAAATATTTAGTTGATGAATTTGTTTCAAAAAATATTAGAAGAATAACTATTTTTAAATAGTTAAAAATTGATATTAGATTTTTTAAGTTATATTGATATGTTATTTATAATTTAAGTAAAATAGATTGAATTTTTTTCTATTTATTTAATAAAAGTATAATAATTAAAAGAATTTTTTAATTATTATAATATACTTTATTTTTACGTTATTAGGACAGAAAAAATGAAAGCATATAGTAAAAAGTTGTATGAAGGGTGATCGACACGTATCACTTTTGTCACTTCAATTAGCTATCTTCAAGGTATAAATATTTGACAAGTTGACATGGCTTCACAACAACCATATTACTGCCTTAGAAAGTGGGTTAATTGACTAGAAAGCATCATAATGGGAATGAGAAAACTAAACATTGATTAGGATTATAAATAATTAACTTTTAAGTAAAAATATTTTGTGAACTTTAAAAGACTTATAAGATTTTAATGATTTTTAAAAGATCATTAAAATTTATAATTTGAATTTTAGAAAAAATTATCATAAAAATTTATAGGAATTAGTTTTTTCTTTTTTTTTAAAAAAAATTTACAAGGTTTCAAAGGATTCAATTAATTTTAAACAAATAAAAAAGAAAAATTACAGCATATTCTTAAACACAATATTTTCAAAACACGCTTTATTTATTTATTAAAATTTAAATATTTCTATAAAATTCAATTTTATATATTTAAAAATTAAGACAATAATTTCACCCAAAAAAATCAAGTTAATCTTATTATTTTCTCAATGTAATCTTCAATATAATAAAAAAATTAATAATTTATTTTTATTTCGTTGATTTTTAATGCAACATTTTCCTTCGTATCATCTTTATTAAATTTATTTATGAATATACGATGTAAAATAATAATTTATTTTTATTTTAAGAATCAATATTATGATATATATAATATCAAAAACTAATTATATGCTAATCACTATTATGTTTCATTTAAAATTTTTAATCATACATTAAAAAGTTGTCAACTTATTTTTATTTTGTTAGTTATAATTATAATATGTATTATTTTATAAATTATATCATACACTCAAACTTAAATATCACACAACTTAAAATTATATAATTTAAAAAATTACATTTACAAAAATAATATAAAATTTTGAATTGAGAGAGAATATATATCTCATGTTAATGTTTATAATTTTTCTATAAATATTAATTTTTTATTGAACCAACAAATAAACTTTTAATATATATGACAATCTAGATCAGTGAAATTAATGTTTATAAAGAATTATCATACAAAGAAACTCTAGTATATAAGTTATGTTAAATACTATACTATAGTAAGCTACTAAAGAAAAAGACATATTCTGATCATTTCAGTCACATGATACAACTTTTCGATGTTGTTCGTTGAGAGACAATTAATTTTATAAGTGGGGTCCACATGTTATTCTTTCTTCTTTCCACTTATTTTTGTTCGTTCCACACGAATATGCTCAAGGGAGTTAAGGTCTCCATTAACAAAATGTTGATTCATTGTCACAAATTCAAGATAATGGAATAAAATCGACAATGACATGTCATTTTTTATAAAATTACAGTGACTTTTTGAAAACATGCGACATACTTATAGTCATATTTCATTTTTGAGTAATAGTACATTTTCATTCTTCACAAAAAAATATAAAATATATTAATTTCTAATTAAAATAAATGATAATTTAATTTTTTGTAAACTACGATCTATTATTAAATTATATTGAAATTGATGATCTGTGTTGTTAAATTATTAACAACGTCCGTAAACTTTTTACGTAGTTTGTAACCAAAATATAAGAGATTAATTTTTGTCAATTTTTAATTATAACAAAGAATAGTTGACTTATGACACAATGATGATTTTTCAGTGATTTTTATTTTTTATTTTTTATTTTTGTGTTTTTGTTTTTTTTAAATAGTTGTTTTCTTTTCTGTGATGGTTTCATTTATTTTATTGTGCAACCTTATATATGACTTGCAGACTTTCACATAATTCAATTGCTTTTCAAAAATAAATAAAAAGATCAATTAAGAAAAAAGAATTGACAGAAGAAATAGTATGTCCTAATTTATTTTTATCAAAGATTAAAAATAATTTTTTTTGTCATTAGATTAATCGGTCCTCAGTTTTTTTTTTTTTTTGTGAGAAACCAAAGTCTCATTCACTTTTTTCGGTTTTAACTTTTGTGTAGTTCAATCTTGTCTAGCTAGTTGATCAAAACTTAATCTATTTCAAATTATTAAAATTATTCTCTATTTTTGGTTGATAAATTGTTTTTTCTAGTTATATATATATATATATATATATATATATATATATATATATATATATATATATATATATATATATATATATATATATGTATATATATATTAATTTGGGAATAAGAATTTATTATTAGTAACAGTGACATTAATTATTATTTTTATCAATTTTTCATTACTTTTAAGTTTCAAAATCAAACTCTAACCACAAAGTTCACATTTTTGTGGAAAAATATTCATATTAGAATTGATTGAAAAAAATTACATTTCATTTGGAAAATATATTATTTGTGCATAAAATTAATAAATATATATTTGTCATTTAAAAGTGATTACTTTTATTATTATAATAAATAAGATTAATTTCACAATAATATTTACAATAATATTAAAGTTTACGAATATTTAATGAGTTTCAATTAATAACAAATTGTTTCTAATTAAATGTAAAGATTTAAAAGACCAACTACATATCTCTTTTAATAATTGAATGATAGTTTTGTAAAGAGAATGTATATATGCTTTTACATATAGGGACATAGGTAGTGGTACATTTACTAAATTATCCTTGTCAAAAAATATGTATTCAACATAATCATTAATGTAAAGTAGAAAATGTTAATTTGGAATTGGAGAATTATGCAAGTAGTATTGATACAAGGGTATAATTGAAAGGAAAAAAAAAGTAATTAATCTCACATCAAAAATCGAAAGATTAATTCATTTTAAAACAAAATCTATTTATGAGTCTTTTGCGTATAAAACATGTATATCTTGTGAGAAGATTAATTAGTTCCTCAAACCCAATAGGACTACATAATCATCAAAATACTCTTTCTACCTCTAAAGCACAAGTATTTAGGGATGACAAAACAAACCAACACCCCCAGATATATGTGGAAATTTTTTGTGATAACAACATAATAGATAACTTAACAAGCTTATGTGAATAAAATAAATGTATAATTTAATCATCCATCAATTAACGGAGAGTGAGCAAGTAATGAGATACTCGTGTCCGCGGATACTTGCATCTACAATAAATATACCTAATTATCCTCATATTTATATTTAGTTTAAATACAAAATTTTAAAAATGTTATTGAATCTCAAATTCACAACACAAGATGTCCTCTCACACTCAATTTCATAATTAGCATATAAATCACGGATAAGATGAAAATTCATAACAAAATGCATATTGTTATTATATGAATAAAAGCATTGTTAAAAAGTTAATTTTATATAATTTTTTTTTATTTTATAGAAAAATATTTTATTAATTTATTAAATATTTGTGGGTATCAAAAGGTACTTGTGAGGAGTCGATATCCACCAAAAGTTCATCAAGCGAATACCGGTGCAAACATAGAACATATGAGTGCTATTTTTATCCAACAAAAAGGATAGCAGGGAACTACTACATGTGCCCGCTCTTCCTTATTGATATCCCATGATATATTTGTAAAATCCTCAAGTACCTAAATGTGTGTGTTTTGAGTTTTGTTTAGAGATATAAAAAAATATATGCTTAATTGCACTTTTGGTCCCCCTATTATAGGTGAAAATCGAAAGTAGTTCCCTCATTTTGTTTGTCCCCAGTTTTAGTCCCTCAAACATAATTTGAGTCCAAATCATGATGAGTTGTCATTTTTTAATGACGTGTCAATAAAAGGGTGGCGTGGCAGACGCTTATGTGGAATAAACTCATTATTATATTATTTCTGATTAAAAATATAATTTATATTTTTAAAAACCATTATTATAATTGTGATAATATTTTTAAAAATACAATTTAATTGTTAAAATTAAGTTAAAAGAAAAAACCTAAACAAATCAAAATGAAAAACATCTGAAGCAGCGTGAACGCAAATGAAAATCAGAAGCATATGAACTAGCTTGAACCCTAAATCAAAAAACAGCCCCAATTCAACAAAAGCCCCAAATCGTGAACCCTTTTCATCAAAATCGACCATTTCCCTTTTCTTCATCATCATCATCCGATTCCGATTTCGTCTTCTTCTTCATTGTTGGTCATCTTCCCTTTTCATCTGGGTTCTTCTTCTTCATCATCTTTGTGTTCGTCCTTTGTATTCCGTTGTTTCTTCTTTTTTCTCTGTTTCATTTCTTCTTCGTTTGTTCGTTGTGTTTTTTTGGGGAAAAGAATGTCTTGTCATTCATATTCAGTTACAAGCAACAATTCTCATTTGAGAATTAGAAGAGAATGTTTGTGTGGACTTGAATCTCCTTTGTGTACTTGGACGGCTGAAAATCCAGGTCGAAGGTTTCATGGTTGTGGATTTTATAAGGTAAATTATTTGTCAAAATTCTGGAATTTTTTTTTTGTATTGTTTACAGATTATAAAAATTTGTTGTTATGTTGTTTAGTTACATGGTACTTCTTGTTTTGCTGTTATGTTGTTTCAATTACAGGGTAAAAAATCTTGCAATTTTTTTGATTGGTTTGATGAGCCAATGACAGAACGTGCAAAAGAAGTTATTATGTCTTTGATGAAAAGGATTGCTGAATTTAAGAAGAAAGACAATGTGACAAAAAATTGTGATGATGAAATGAAGTTGAAGTTGAAACTAATGAGGGGCTTTCTAGCACTTTCATGGCTTTTGATTATTGTTCTTTTGGTTATTGTAATGTTGAAGTAATTAAAATGATTGGATTAAGGGTGTTTTGTAATGATGTACTTTAGGGTGTTTATGGTTGAAATTGTAATGTAATTGTTTAATATAATCAAATTTGTAAGGTTGTTATTATGAAATGAAATTAGTATTATTGTAATTCGATTGTCTATTTTTACATGTTAATAACTCAACTTGATATCATTGTATAAATACAATTTGGTCAAACAATTTTTCAGTTGTTTGAAATAATCAAAATAATCTGGTCAAAATAATCAGAACAATTTTCCAATTTTTGAACCTAAATTTGATATTATTGTATTAATGCAATTTAGTCAAACAATTTTCCAAAATAATCAGAATAATCAAAACAATTTTTCAAAATAATCTGGTCCATAATCTTGATAGTTTGTTAGGACCTTTTGACTCGTCATTGGACTTGTTCCTATTTTTCTTTGGTCTACCCGGTGCTCTTCTCATGATTGGGGGATTTATAGGATCTCCATTTGATGCATGCCAAAGTTTTGGGCCATTTGATGGCATTATAATGTAAGAGTAACATGTTAAGAAGTTTGTTTTCCTATTTAAAGAACCAGAAACATGTTAAAAGCAACATGTTAAAAACCAGCATGTTGAAAGCCACAAGTTATAAACTGAATGTTATGAACTAGCAGAACAAAACCAAAATCAAATTGTAGGGCAGAACCAAAACCAAACTAAACCAGAACCAAACTAGAACAAAATTAGAACGAACTGAACTAGAACTAAACCAGAACCAAACTAGAACAAAATTGCAGGGCAGAACCAGAACCAAACTAGAACAAAACCAGCAGAACAAAACCATCTAACTGAACTAGAATTGAAACTAGCAGAAAAAAACCATGTAGCTGAACTAGAATTGAAACTAGAACATCCATCTAATGAATATCATGTTAAAATCAGAACCAGAATTAAAACCAGAACCAGAATTAAACTAGCAGAATAAAACCAGAACAAAATTGCTTCAAATGAACATCATGTTAAAATCAAAACCATAATTGAAACCAGAACCAAAATTGAACTAGCAGACTAGTATAATGCAGAATACCAGAACTGAACTAGCAAAAACATCAATTGAATAGAACCAGAACTGAACAAGCAGAACATCAATAATGCAGAATACCAATAATGCAGTTAAAATCAAGTTTTATACCTATAATAAGGTGAAACGTACGATTCTGGATTAGCTTTGTTGTGCCATATACAAACAAGAGCATGGCAACACGGAATACCGGTCAAATCCCACTTACGACAAGCACAAGTTTTTGTGTGTAGATTTACTGTATAAGTATCTACACCATTTGTGACACTAAACAAGTTAAAATCATCATCTCCATGCCAAGTTGGGAACCAACCCCCAGCTGCTCTTTTTGCCTTTTCCAATATTTGTTGAATCCTATGACATATATTGCCTCTATATCGTAGCATGAGTTCTTTTTGTTTGACAATCCTTACTGTAATGTAATGTTTCAAATCTTCAAGTAATGTTATGATAGGCTTATCTCTATACTCCAAAACATCCATGTTGAAAGCCTCACACATGTTGTTTACTTGGAGGTCACATTGTGTATCAGTGCGAAATGCTGACCTAGTCCACATAGATGGTGGGAGTTGCATCATGTCTTTCCAAGCATCTTCATTGATTGCCTTAATTTTTTGCATTGCTTTCTCCCAATCCTGGACCACAGTAGCTCTTGCTGCCAACCAAAGAAGCTCTTTCATATGTCCTTCGGGATACTTTTTTTTTCCAATTCCCATACAAGTGTTTAACACATAATTGGTGTTCCACATGGGCCCCAATGTTGGCAATGGCAGGTACCAATCCCTGAAATCAATTCATAAACATATAGCTTATTTAATTCATAATTCAGAAACATATAGCTTATTTATTTAATTCATAATTCAGATAGCTTATTTAGAAACACATTACATAGACCAAATTGCTTAATTCAGAAACAGATTGCATAAACATATTGCATAATTTAGAAATCGATTACATAAACTTCAGCACACATACCTTTTGGTGATCTGAATGAATGCATATTGTTTATGCTGAACATTGTTGAGGTCCTCCAGTAAAAGATCCAGAAACCATTGCCATGAGTCTTTTGTTTCTGCTTCAACAACTGCATATGCAATGAGAATCATTTGATTATTCCCATCTTTACCTACTGCGGCTATTAATTGACCGCCATATTCTCCCTTCAAGAAACAAGCATCCAACCCAATTAAAGGCCTACATGTATTAGCAAATGTAGCCTTACAAGCCTCCAAACATACATATATTCTCTCAAATACTGGTCCAACGTCAGACATACCACACTTAATAATAACCGTAGAGTTTGGATTTGCTCCCTTTAAGCACCTTGAATCATTTCTATGGCTCTTACTTTGGCTCTATATGCTTGGTATGTAGACAACTTCACCCCCCATTTATCAAGTGCCTCAACAATCAATCCTTTGGGTTTCATTTCAGGTGTATGTCTCAACATAGGAATGAATTTCTTGGCAAGTCATTCAATCTTAGCTTGTCTATTTTTTGCCCTCCTATGACATGTATGATCATCTGTGAAACTCACTAATTGCCAATATTCATTTGAAGTCCTCTTACTGATACTCATGTAAAATGGACATTCTGGCTCACACCTAACAATGATTATCTTTCCATCATTCTTTTTGAAATACAAGTTTTTCTTAGTCTCCATTGCAAAATCTTTAACGACATTCTTAGCCTACTCTTTTGTATTGAACTTTAGGCCCAACTCAAACCTTACTTCATCACCATTTTCAGGTTGGTTAAATTTAGGAAATTTCCTAACATTCTTTTCATCAACTTCACTTCCTGGTGGAGTATCCAAATCATCAGAATTCACATCATTTTCTTCAAAATCAGTTGCAGAACTAGGCCCTGGGTTTCCTCTTGGGTTTGCATGTCTTTCAAATGAATTTTCGTCACCAACATTAACAAAGATCTCAGTTGGTATTTCAGAAATCCAGTCCCAATCCTCATCCTCATATAACTCACCCATATCATCATCGTCATCATCTAAGTTAGCAACATAATCTTCATCTTCTTCACTCAGATAATCTTCACCATGGACTGCTTCAGATTCAGGTTGAACAGGTTCAGATTCTGGTTGATCTGGTTCAGTTTGAACTGGTTCAGATTTTGATTTATCTTGTTCAGTTTGAACAGCTTCAGATTCAGGTTGAACAACTTCAGATTCAGGTTGAACAGGTACAGATTTAGATTCAGATTCAGGTTGAACACGTACAGATTCAGATTCTGCTTCAGTTTGAATTGGTTCTGATTTATCTTGTTCAGGTTGAAGTGGTTCAAAATTTGGTTGATCTGGTTTAGTTTCTGGTTCAGAATCTACTTCAGCTTGAACTTGTTCACCTTCACCTTGGAGTTTTTCAGCTTTAGTTAGCTCTTGAATTGGACTTTCATCACTAATAATAGGATTATCTATACAGTGTTCCACAAAGACGTCAATTACATTGAACCCTTTGACGTCTTCAGCAAACTTTAATACATCCTCGTCATTGTTGAGAGGTCTAAGTCCACGTGTAAATGAGTACTTCGGATGCTGGTACCACAAACGTTTAATACTCATATATCCCAAACTTTTGACCATTTTAGTAATTTGCATGTGGGACATTAAGTCTACATCCCAAGACCAATTCATCTCATCCACTTGGGCACAAACGTACATCTTCACTGGGTGGTTTACAAAACTACCCCCCATGGTTAATTCTTAACCTAACTCTGTGGACTGAAGCTGGCCTACACAAAACAAACCATTGAATAAATCAGTCAAACTAAGCCTCAAACAAACTACACATGCACCACAAAATAATACAATAGAGCATATGGACCACATTATTAAAAACGCATAAAGGCATAGAGTTCTGTTAACAGTGTAGACAAAAAATTTTGGCCATAAAATCAAAGTTCAATACAGAGTTTAATAATGTTAATAATAAAACAAAGCGAAAACCCTAAAATCACATACCTAGCACAAAACTTTGCATCTTCTTTCGTATGTGAAGATGGAGAGAACTCGAAATGACCTCCACTCGTCATTTGAACACTGATGAAAACGAAAGATGAACAAACGACGAATACTAATGAAAACGAGTCACTGATGAAAACGAGTGAACAAAGGACAAACACGATTTCACGATTTCTGTTTAGGGTTCATGATTTTAGGGTTCATGAGTGAATGCTTTTGATTTTGATTTGTTTAGGGTTCATGATTTTAGGTGTTTTTTCTTTTTAACTTAATTTTAATAATTAAATTATATTTTTAAAATATTGTCACAATTATAATAATCGTTTTTAAAAATATAAATTATATTTTTTAATCACAAATAATATAATAATGAGTTTATTCTACATAAGCGTCTGTCACATCACCTTTTATTGACACGTCATTAAAAAAATGACAACTCATTATGATTTGGACTCAAATTCTGTTTAGGGGACTAAAACTGGGGACAAATAAAATGGAGAGACTACTTTTGATTTTCACCTATAATAGGGGGACCAAAAGTGCAATTAAGCCAAAAATATAATACATATTTCAAATTAAGTTCTAAATGTGAGTGTTGTGACTTTCGTCAAGAGATATAAAAATCAAACTAATAAATCGATAAACTCAAAAGTCAAATTGAAATCAATTAATTAATTTTTTTTTAATGTTTGCATCCAAACTAAATAAAAATAAATAAATAAATAAACCAATCTCTTTTGATTTAAGTATGGTTTCACGCCTATATAATTTCTCATAATTTTTGTTGACATAAGGTAGTTTTTTGTTAAATGCAATATCTTGTACTAGTACTCATTTAAAAAAAAGGATATTATGCTATTAATTATATTTCATTCCACTTTATACCACCAATTTCTACCGCTTTAAATATAAATAATTTTGTATCGATAAAAAAATGATAATTTAGTTCAAATTTAGATTAAATAAATCATTTTTTGTTAATAAAAAATTATTTATATTTTAAGCTAAAAGAAATACATACCCTAAGATATATATAAATCATCTCATCTAATGCTACATCAATTTGTAGAAATTCTTATTTATATAAGAATTTCTTTAGTATTATAGTTATGTATTTCGTAAACATTAGTAATATTTATTTTTCTTTGGTCTAATTATATATACTATTTTATTACCCTTTGTGAAGAAATTTTTGGATCTGCCATTGTTTGTAAATTATGCTAGCATTTGTCATTATTAAAATACAAAATTTGATATAAAATAAGACACAAATACAATATTATATAAAATATAATAGAAATTATATTTTGTTTTTAATAAATGTCAACGTATTATATTTATATATCATTTTATGTTCTAATAATATTAGACTGTGTCATTTTTATTTTGCACTGTCTGTATTAAACTGAATTAATTTTAAAAGATATCTGAATCATCTCTTTTAAAAATTTGCAAATTACGGAAACCTCTGTTTTACTGTATGAATTATTATTATTGTTCTTATATTAAGAGGCAGAGTGAGGTGGGGGTGTCAGTTTCCATAAAAATGGAGAATATAGAATCTTGCTAGGTGAATCTTTCCTTTCTTTAATTTTATGCATTAATTTCTTTAAAGAAAAAAACACATGTAATATCATATTCCAAATAAATAGTTTAATTTTTATATATTAATAATGTAAAAATTTTATACAATCAAAAAATTACGATCAATATATAAGTGATTTTATAAATAATTATAATAAAAAAATAAATATTATTAATTATTTAACGACTGTAATTGATCAACAATATAATTTTTTTTTACATTAACATTAAATATAGATTAAATTCTTAAATGAATAGATATAATAACATTATCCTTTGTTTTATATAAATACATTATCCATTTTTATGAGTAGAAATATAAATATGATGCATATATAATGAGTGAAGAGTAATAAGTGTAACATAAAACTATTTAGTATAGTCATATCTAGAGAGAGAGAGAGGAGAGAGATATGGGAAGAGGGAGAGTAGTTTTAGAGAGAATAGAGAATAAGATAAACAGACAAGTAACATTTTCAAAGAGAAGAAGTGGATTGTTGAAGAAAGCCTTTGAGCTTTGTGTTCTATGTGATGCTGAAGTTGCTCTCATCATCTTTTCAAGCCGTGGCAAGCTTTTCCAATATAGTAGCACAGAGTATTTTTCTTTATTTCCTTTTTTCTTCATTTATTTTCTAGTTAAATTATATTGTGATCGTAGTTTTAAATTGTGATAAATTAAGAATTTATAGTTATAATATAAAAGTTTTAGATGTCTTTGCAATGTCGTCATGATGACAATTGCAACTGCTCATAATATTAGAATCATAATTTTGTCTAGCTAAAATACTAACATAATTGAATTGTTGAAAAAATTTAGAGATAAAAATAAAATAATATCGTTATGTTATTTTGATGTATTTATCACTTAAAATAGAAGTTAAGATTAATTTTAAGTTATTAATAAGCATATAATTTTTTTATTAATTTGATTTTTTTTTTCAATTTAAAATTATATATTTAAGGCCCATATAATCATTCAATTCATTTCCTGCGATTTTTAATCTTAGCTTTCTTTCTTACTTACTTTTGTAATCTTGCTTCTTTCTTATAATTCTAACAAATTGTTGTTTAAAAATATTAATTTCACATTATCTGATATATTTGTATAAAAAATTAACAAGAAAAAATTTAGAAAGGGAAAACATTAAATTCTTGTCTAAATCCATCACAAAATTTTGTGACTAGAAATATAAAGAGGAATTTAATATTTTTGTCACTAAATTTTTTCTATAATTATAATTTTTTTAACCGTGAAATGTGAGTTGGTCATAAAGTGAAGGGTAATTATGTTTTCTGGGATTTGTAAGGAATAAGAAGATGTTGGAATAATATAAGAGCTGACATAATACAAGAAAAGGTTAAATGAGTTTTAGTTCCTATAAATTTTAATATTTTATTTTAGTTTTTATAAAAAAATCAACTTTTTTATTCTTAATTTTTCTTTTTTTTTTTATATATTTTATATCAATTTACGTGGATCTTTCAAATTTTTGGACGAATATTTGCAATAATATTTAAGATATCATAGATATCTCTTTTAAAAAAAATTAAAATTTTTTTAACAAGAAATAAACTAAATATAAATTTTTAATATTTTAACGATTAAATATTTATATTTAATTTATCTTTGTTAAAAAATTATAATGTTATGAGAATTATTTTTATAACATAAACTTGTAAAAAATTCATTCAACAATTTAAAGAATACACATGAAATAGTATAAAAGCAAGATATCAAAAATAAAAATTGAAAATGTTTAGGACTTATAATTAAGTTAACAAAATTTTATAAACTCACAACAAAAAGTAAAAAATTTATAAGAAATTAATAATTTATTTAACCTTCTTTCAATTTTTTAAAAAAAAAGATTATTTAACCCTATGGTAAAATAGCATGCATATAATAGGAAAAAAAATAGCATGCATATACAGTCTTCTAAAAAAATCGCATACTAAACTAGAACCTAAAACTGATTTTTATATAGTTATAACAAAAATAAATATTTAATAATTCATGTACGATAAAATTTTAAATGTTTATTAAAAACTTATTCTTTTATAATACATCGAAACAACATGAATTTTAATGTTACGAAAATTGAAAGAAAAAAATAAATAAATAAAAGAGAGATGCTTTTGTTGTAAAAAGTAACATTGCTCTAATAATTAGTTACTAATAGTGAGTTTAAACTGTGATCAGTATTAGCAAAATAATTGAAAGGTATCGCCAATGTCGTTACAACAAGTTACAAGCTGCCAACTCATTTGGACATGAATCACAGGTTTTCCCTTTTTTTCTTCTCGACTATGTCTTTTACATATATATATGGAAATATGTAAAAAAAATATATTAATGTTTTTATTTTTATTTTTAATTAATATGATGATTAGAATTTAGCCATAAACTACTGTCTTACTACCATCAAGTTTTAATATTAATAATTAATATTAAACATATCAGTTAGTTAGTTATAATTAATTAGTTAATTAATATAATTTAATTATGTTAATTAGTTATTACTCATCAATTATATAAATATTTATGTATTTTTTATGTACTTGAATAATTCTTTCATTGTTCAATATATATATTTTTTAATTTTCTCTTATATATATTTTAAATGAAATATACAGTATACCTAAACATGTATAACTAACTAATATATAGTTAATGTTGATGTTGGATGTCATTGTCGTAAATATTAGAGTAATTTTTTTTTTGGTTCTAAATTATTTTAACTGATTTATGTGCCTTGCAGAACATATACCAGGAGTACTTGAAATTAAAAGGAAAATATGAATCTCTTGATCGCAGACAGAGGTAACTAAATTATGTATACTTGAGAGTTTAGATGTTTTTAAGACTTCATTTACTTTTACCTCGAAAATATGACTTCATCACTTTTAACTTTAAAAGGTAAATGTGGCTACAAATTTTAATAAAAATATATATTTACTTTTTATTTTTCATTAATATAAAATTTATTTTTTACTAGAAAGATTAAAGATCTATTCTTTCGAAAAGTCTATCTCAAACATATCTTTAATTTTATAGCAAGTTTTAGAATATGTTAGAAAACATAGTAATGACAAGATAAATTTGAGAATTTAATACACAAAAATAAAAATTATTTAAAATATTTCATATTAATGATTAAAAAATTCTAAAATAATGAATACAATAACTCTATTTATAGGAGACATTTCAAACTTAATCAATTAACACTAACCGTATATAACCAACTAACAAACCAAATTTATCAATAAACTAATCTTCTAAATTATTAACTAAAATATCTAATCTTAGTATGAATCACCTTAAAAATAAAGAAAAATGCACTAATTAATTCACCTCACAACACTTTAAACAAACCGATTAAGATTAAATGAAGTTGTAAAATATGTTTTAAACAATATGGTAAAAAAAATATTTAAAAACTAAAAGGATATGCAAAAAATTAATTTAAAAAAAAGGAAAAAAAGAAAATTTTTTTACAGAAATAAAAATTGACAAACTTTCTATAATATATTTTTAAAAAGACTTCAAATTTATTTAACCCTTAAGCATATATGTAATATATAATAATATATATATATATAATATATATATCATTATATATAAAAGATATATATATTATACCTAATACTATATATATATACTATAATATATATATATATATATATATAATCTATACCTTACTTGTGTATCCCAATATTTAGGATATGCTAAACAATCCTTTGCATATAGTATACACTTGCAAATCATATCTACATAAGGACAAAAACAAAATTATTTGTTTAAACCTATGTCAATGAGAATAACTTTACATTGTTATTTGAAGGCATTTTCATGGGAAGAACTCGAAGCACTTAGCATGAAAGAATTGCAGAGCTCGAGGAACAGCTTGAGTCAACTCTTGCACAAGTTCGACAGCAACAAGTACTATCACCAAACATGAGTTCCATTAATTCATACATGCATATAAATATTTTTACAAGAAAAAAAATCTCACATTAGATAACTTTTTTTAAAATTAAATAAATTTTTAGTTTATACAAAAGATTTCTTCAACTTTTAATTTCATATAATATTTTCTTTAGCAATTTTAGTTCTTGCTATCAATCAATTCATTTGTACTCATCAAATTTTTGAATTGTTTTATGGAGCTTGTTTGGAACATTATAAAATATTTATCTTACAAAAATTTAGAGTTTTTAACTAAAGATGATTAATAATGAGTTTTTAAGCATAAAAAACTAAAAATAACAAATAGAAAACAAATTTTGAACTCATTTTTTTACAAATACATCTATTGATGCATAAAAAATGTATCTGCAAAATTAGGTAGCATATTGATAGTCTCAATTAATTTTATTTTTATAGGAACTAAATTAATATTGTGGGGACTAAAAATGGAAAGATAAATTTTATAAAAATTTAATACAAAATTTAAAATTTTATTATGACTACATATTTAATGAGATTTCAATTTACTGAATATTGAAAACTTTGTCTCCTTTTTATTGAATTGGGAAATTATCTCACTTTATAAGTTACAATAATTGTATTTGGTCCTGAAATCATATTCCAAAGACTTAGCTTACAAAGAGAATGATATAAATTATATATAACTAATTTCCATAACAAAATTGAACCTAACTAGAAAATAGTTAAAATAGTTGAGTAACTAAAAAGACTAGAATAACAAACTCCCAACTGCAATGAAATATTCAACCATACTTTAATAATATTTAACCTATTTTTTTTTATCATAGCTTCAAATAGTTAATGATATATAGTTGCTTTATTCCAATTAAATTTGGTGTTGGCTTTTGACCTCTATTATTGGGTGTTGTCTCCTAAGGATGGTTTGTGACTATGGTAGTACCTGTAAAGGCACTCCAACACCCAATTCAATAATATTATGGTATGTAAAATTCCTTTACATGGTCCTAAATAAAGCCAATATGACATTATTTCTTTATGATATTGACCTCCATGACAATTTTTTTTAAAATGCAGGAGAATCTAGTACATGAAATGTGAACATTGAATCAATATAAAAAATTTATATAATAATTAATTTAATGACTGATATAAAGATTAAAAATGTGAGCATCATATTAATATAAAAATTATATAATAATTAATTTAATGACTGATATAAAGATTAAAAATGTCAAATTGATCGTTAGTAATAGCGAATAATAAACTACATTTTACAAATTGACCTCTAAATTTGTCACAAATTCATTTAGTGACCAATTTTAACGACTAAAAATTCAAATTAATCGCTATAATAACCAAAATATTTTTGTCATTAATTCAATTGCAAAGCAGCCAAAATTTTAATAGTACTTTTTAAAGGCAATTGTTCCCAACTTACATCTTCACACTCACACAACTTCATTGCATAGAAGAGGATTTCTTATGATACCAAGTACAAACTAGCCTAGCGATGCACAAATCCCTAACCTTGATGTTTTTTATGATGCATACTTGATAGGCAAATAGCACACTCGGATACCAAATTCAAACCAATTATCTAACTATAGATCATATCTAAATTAACAAAAAAAAAATGATATAGAATAAAAAATCTAATCTCGTAGTGAACTATTTTCATCAATGGCCTTTCCCTTTAGTTGAAGTATTGTAGATAATTCATCATCTTAGGTTCTTGTACTTGAAGAATGATCTTTAGCAAGATAGTGTGGCTAACTTATTTGTCCAAAGCCTATTAGGGCTTTTTTTAGTCTATATCTTGTCATTGGTATCTCAAGTCCTTGTAATTCATCTTCAAGACTTGAATTTATTGGACATTCATTGAAATTTAGTGATCTCTATCATTATCTACCCTCTTTGATTACCGCAAAATTATCATGTTTTTATATCTAGTGAAAAAACTTACATTCATTAAGTGTAGAGAAAATGAGTATTGCATGTTTGAATATGTACTTTAACATATGATTAAGTATTTATATAGTCTTTTACCATCTAAATTGACATATTATGTTCCTTTAAGCATAATCATAAACCTAAATATTAATTACTATTATGCCGTGATTTTTCTATTTAAAAGAAAACCATAGAAAATTAATATATATATATATATATATATATTATTTTTAAATTTAAATTATTAACTATGTCATATGTGAGGTATTTTATGCTTTTTTTTCTATTGTTCTTTGAGATGTATATGACTCCTATATTTAGTCCGTTTATTTAAGATTTTTAAAAATGATTTTTATATTTATATTTTTAAAAATGATTTTTATGAGAACTTATTTAAAAATAGTATAAACTGTTTTAGAATTATTTTTTATCGATTAAAATAAATAATTTTGATATTCAATAACTCATATATTCATTATTAGATATTTTAACATGATAGATCATATTTTCTTAAAAAAATAGGTATATTTCAAAAATAATTTTTATGAAGAGTTTCTCAAAATAGCTTTTCATTTTAATCATTTTTTTAAAATTTTATATTATCTAAAAAAAAATTGTAGCAAATAAATAAAATACTTAAAAATATTTAAGATAAACTATTTAAATCAATTTTTCATTTAAAGTTTTATATTTAAAATTCTTTTTTTAAAATTTTATATAACAAAAAATAAAATACTATTAAAATTATTTATTAAAAATCTTAAACAAAGGGACCCAATTTATTAAATTTGCCCTAAGATGAGTCCACTAAAACTCTTATTTTAGGCCTATTTCTCACACAATAATTTATTTGTAATTATATTATTGATAGATCTACTTTATGTAAAAAAAAAAAATCTTTAAATCTTAATATTCTGAGTATTCTTTGAAAGGCCTATTTTGCACCCCACTTAATGCTTATTGCATCCCTTTAATTTGTTTGTGAACTAATAACTGGGTCATTGTTGTTGAAAAATAACGTAAATAAGAAAAAATTGAAACCAAATTGCTGTTGTATCTACGTTGAATGTATCCATTATTTAGATCAATTATTTAATTATGTTGTCTATTTTAAAATAAAAACAAATATTTTGAACTTAAGTCTATTTTATGAACATGACTATCATCTCGCTTTTATATTGCAGACGAAGAAGCTATTGTCACGAGCTGAGGAATTACGTGAAAAGGTATATTATTAATTTAAACTCTTAAATAATATAATTAAATGTAAATTATTTCATTAGTGTTCGATAAACTCAAATCTTTTCTACTTTGGACTAGAACAAAATCTCTTTGTCTTAATTTTTTTCATAAAAAAAACTACTACATTTGTATGGTGTTTTTGTTTTACTAAATTAATATGGTGTTTTTTTTATATATATAATAATATGGTGTTATGGGATCTTACTTTATGTGAAATCTTTCATTTGAGAGTTTCATCTCATGTTAATTAATTTGATCAAAAAATATACTGTTAACTATTTCTTGCTCTTTTTTTGGTATAACTACTTTTGCATGCTTTACTATATGTTAAAAATATAATAGTCTGTTTTGTTAGAAACTAGAAAGCTGGTCCAACTCCTTGGCCAATTTTTTTCTTTGGGCCCTAAGAAATTAACTATTATGTATTACAATCACAATGGCCTTATAGCCTCTTCTCTATAAAAAAGAAAAAACAATTAATTTTTGCTTTTCATATTCTTCACTACTAAAATTTTTGTATTTTGTCATTAAGTCTTAGCTCAACAAATAAATGTCGATACTATTAAATTGCACGTTTTGTCTTAGATTCGAATTCAAAATCTTATAATTATATATACATTTCCAGTAGTATTCACTTTTTTTTTTAAGTCTCATTTTTTAATATGTCAACATTCAATTCGCACAACTCATCTAAAAATACGTATTCAAACTATAAAATTTAGTGATATTTCTAGATGCATATATTTGACATGATGTTGAGAGTAGAAAAAGTCATCCAAAAAATCATAGCTTTTCTCTCATATAATACATCAAGAATGTATTGTTATATCAATAATATAGCTTTTATATTAAGTTCTTTATATATATATATATATATATATATATATATATATATATATATATATATATATATATATATATATATATATTGTTATTTAACTATGTTGTATTCAATTATTAAAGTGTGTTAGAGAGTTGAGAGAGGAGGGGTGGACTTTAAAAAAATAATTGAAGGATGAAGTAGAAAGAATAGAGGGTTTTGGGGGATTTATTTTTTTTCATAATACAATTTTTTTATTTATTTAATTTAAGCAATTCAAGAATTACATTGGAGAAATAATTTTGAAAGGCTTTGTAGGGTTTGTATAAATTCTTCAAATGGAATTTATGTTGTCAAGTTATCAAATCGAATTTACTTTGCTTTAGGTATCAATTGAGGTTGAAGAAACTCTACTAGAGAGATGAAAATTTATATTTGAAAGAGTAGGTGTTTGACAACAAAGCTTCTATAATCAATTTAAATTGGTATACTTAATTTTTATGGTTAACTTAAATTTCCACACAATGTGTTTGTATCCGAATTGACTACTCTTAGAAAATTGATCATGCTTGGAACTTAATTGATACCAACCTTAACCCTAAAAATGACAAAATATATTTAAAAAAATGACAATATAACTTTATTTGACTAATCATTAATTATATATGTTGTCAGGTGCATAACTTGGAGGAGCTTAACAAAAAATTGGAGTCCAAGGTTTTTCCTTTAAATATTCATGTTACTAGTTTAGGAACAAAATAAAATTGTAGAATATTTTACATAATTTAAGGCTTTTCATATTTTTAGATTTTGCTCTAAGAGCTAAAATATCCCTTTTACTCAATTAATTCAATTTATTTTTTTGGTGAAAAAAAATACAAGTCCTTGTACACTTACATTTTGATTTTTTTTTTTTTTTTTTTTTGTAGAGAATGGATGAATTCTCAAACCTCGTTGCTGACAAAAATAGCCATATTCAATTGCATGCTATACAAGCCAATCATTTTGAATAAGAGAAAACCTTGAAAATATGTATGCTATATTTCTTTTTGGCCTTTAATTGTTATTACCAACCTTCTCATTAGTAATGACATAAGATATTAGTGATATAATTTTGCATAAACTATTAATTAATGTGAGAATTTTTTAAAAATAATCAATTAAATTAATGATACACTTTGAGAACAATATAAAAATAGTTTAAAAGACGTATGATATAACACATGACAATCTAGATGGTCGTAGGACATGTAAAACACTTAGGATCACATGCATGTCGTAGGGTACCCAATGTGGTGTAGGGAGACCATGGTGTGATCTTTCCATTAGTTATTAATTGGATATATTCTTCAATGATTGTATGTGTTTTGCGGTAGATCATTATTATATGAAACAATGCAATTTTTGTTTGAATCATTCCATGAAAAATAATGTCTCTTTGTAAATAGTTGTTTCCTCTTCATGCATAATTTTCTATAATAAAACCCAATTATAGACCTCAACCCTCATATATAATCATTCTTCATTTCTCTAGCGTATAGCTTTCAAATAAATCTAAAACTCCTAAGTCCTAATTATAGACTCGTTGTTGAGAGAATTCTTTTTAGATTCAATCCATTGTGTCATTACTTTTTTATGGGCCTTGGTAAGGGGTCTTATGGGGCCATTTTTTTTTTCAACTCAGATATTTTTAGAAAAATAAGTTATTTTTTTTCAAAAGAAAAGTTTTATTAGAAATTTTCTCAAAAAAATTTAATTTGCTAAAAAAATTCTTAAAATCTATTTTTTCTTAAAAAAATTATTTTACATCTAAGATGGTGCATGTTAGCCAAATTAAGATTTTAGGACGGACTCTTTAGCGTTAAAGTTTTTTAAACCTTCTTGATATGTGGATTGGGCCCCCAATTAATTATTCCCATAAAATTGTCAACTCTACTCTAGACTCTAGTGCACAAGGGCAAGGGTGTGAAACATTATTTTATAAACTATTACTGAGAGATAGATTTGAAGTGAATGAACAATTCACTTTAATAATTTTAAAGTATCTTAAAAAGAATTTCTTGTTCTTTTTATTTACATCCAAAAATAATTGATTGATGAAAAAGAATCCAACATTAAATCAAGTGTATTACACACTTCTAAATTTTTGTGTGCAACAATAATCATCTTCTATTTTGTTGGTCTTCATTGGTGTAGCATCCTCTAACACAATATCTAACAATTACTTGGCATTTAATCAAAACATTTTGTTGTAGTTGATTTCTACACCATGAAGATACTTCAAAGGGAAAAACTAAAGCAATTGACACAACATGACACAATAAAGTATGGTTATAGTGAACGATCACTTATGGTTTTTAACATAGTAGGGTTATTTCTACTAAACAACTTCCCCAATTATCAAAGTAGTACAAAGGATTAAGGAGATTTCATGTCATGCATGAAAAAGACACATAAATTAACTTTGTTGAGTGCATGATTGATGTATTAATTCACTTTTATGAAAGACAAAAATCATTCTAATCAGATAAAATTATTTTTAATGTTTAGGTGTTTCGAAATCAATTGTTTGTGTAGCGATTGATTTTAACTTACAACTAGCAAAATAATCGAGTCATGCAAGGTTGGTGTTGTGTAAATTAAATGTTTAAGTATATACAATCTAATACAAGTAGCATAAATTAAGATTGTTCTCACGAGGGTTGATCATGTCATTAATTTCAATATTTTTCTAATACATTCAAATTGTTTGTTATAAAACTAAAATGATTACATTTTTGGAATAACAAGTTAAAGTAAAACTTAATCTAAACAATGCATATTTGAGCAAGCAATCAAATATATAAACATCGGACTATGCAAACAAGTTAAGGATATTATCCATATTGAACTTAGTTTGTGATTCTAAAATGTTGTAGCATGATTGTAGCTTTATGAACAGAGTGATCTTAGAGATTTTCTAACTTAGTCATTATGGTTTTAAAATGCATTAATAACATTTCTAAGTTCATGCTCAAGTCCAACTATGCTACCATTTTCAATACCTCTTTGGTAGGGATGACAAGATGCGGGTACCCACTCAAACTCGCTTAATTTGAGCGGGGAAAACCCGTTTTGATTGGATGCGGGTGCCAGTGCGGATTTTCCCCGAAATTAAAATTCAGGGGCGAGGACGGGTTTGAGAGTGGTGATATTCACCCTGCCACTACGCGAAAAACCTATTTTACAGCGCTTTTTTTAAGCCATTTACAGCGCTTTTTCAAAAAAAAAAAAATAAGCGTTGTAGCATCCATCGCTATAAAATAGGTAGATATATTGTGTGCTTGTTATACTCGTTTTACAGGGCTTTTTGGAAAAAGCGATGTAAAAGGTGCATTCAATAGATGCATTAATATGCACCTATTATAACATTTTTTTGAAAAAGCACTGTAAAATGTGCATTCAATAGATGCATTATTATGCACCTATTACAACACTTTTTCCAAAAAGCGCTGTAAAATGTGCATTCAATAGATGCATTATTATGCACCTATTACAGCATTTTTTTGAAAAAGCGCTGTAAAATGTGCATTCAATAGATGCATTATTATGCACATATTACAACGCTGTCTTTTAATTTTTTTTTCCAAAATCATTTTCATCTAGAATCAGTTCACAATTAGTTCACACAATCAGTACACAACAACAGAACTATATAACTTTATAACTTTACATATTTACACAGTGTCAGCCAGTTCACAACATATTCTTCACATATTGACAACAACACAGAACTATATACATATTCATATAACTACATATTCACAACTTTTCAAATGTGCCTTATTCATATACATATAACTATCAGAACTACACATAATAGAACTACCATATATTCATATAACTATCCCTTGTAGCATGCCATTTCCTAGCAAATCAAATAATTTTCATTTCAATCACATACTGACATCAGTCTTCCTTTATTTCAATTAGATCTCTTTCAGAGTATGTTGGACTGAAATTGTCAAAGTACTGTGCGATATGAAAATTGAACATAAATAAGTTAGAATCAAATATATAATAGTTTATATATGAAAATCAAATAATGAAAATATTGTACCATTTCTGGGATTATAGTTTGATTCATATCAACAATCTCCTTCATGAATCGCAATATATAGTGCCCATAGTCGATGTTGTTAGTTTGACGAGGGCACTATAAAATAAAACATATAAGTTAATAAATATTTGTGCATTGATAGCAGTATAAGTTCAACATGCATTTTAGTGAAACAAAAAACTAATAAATACAATACCTGAAAAACAGAAGAACAATAAGGTTACGACGCATAAATACGAACAAAGAAGAACGACATATAAATACGAACGGTTCGTAGGAGAGTAGGGTTCGCAGAAACAAAGATGATTCGCAATGACAAGGAGAATGAAGAGGAAATAAGTGTATGAAGTTTACGTAATGAGGGTTAGTAACAAGGCAATATTGTTCGTAGGGTTCGCAATAAAAAGGAGAATGAAGAGGAGGAGGAGGAAACAAGCGTATGAAGTTTATGTAATGAAGAGGAAACTGAAGCGGTTTAGGGTTTAGAGATAGTATTTGAATGAGAGTTGGTAGGGATAGTAACAAAGATGGAGATGGTTCGCAATGGAGATGGTTGGCAATATGGTTCGTATGGACAGTAGGGTTCGCAATGAGAAAGACAATGAAGAGGAGGAGGACTCTGAAGCGTAGTGAAGTTTACGAAATGAAGAGAAAACTGAAGCGGTTTACTGTTATATATAAAACTCTATTACATCGCTCTTTGAAAGAGCGCTGTAAAAGACCTCCTTAACTTATTTTTTAAAAGCCTATTACAGCGCTCTTTGAAAGAGCGCTGTAACAGACCTCCTTAACTTATTTTTTAAAAGCCTATTACAGCGCTCATTGAAAGAGCACTGTAAAAGACCTCCTTAACTTAATTTTTAATAGTCTATTACAATACTTTTTAATGTTAACTTCTTATTTGAAGTTAGTTATATAATTAATAATATTTCATTTTTATTTTGACAGTGACGTTATTGTATTGATTGAGAAGAGTTGTTATTTGTTCATAACATTCAAGTCAAACACTACTCTATATAAATTAATTATATAATGTCTTTTAAATATAAATTAGTATTTTATACATTAGTATTGAAAAAAGTTAAATTTAGTCCAACAAAAGGTTAAATGGTTATAAAATATTTTCAAAAAATTAAAATTTTATTCTAAAATGTCGAATATATTATTTTACAGTTTGTTATAATATTATTTTTAAAGTTTAATGTTAGTAAAATTTGTTAAAAAAGTGTCAGTAAAATATTTGTACTGTAAAATTTTTACTCAAATTAAAATGTTACCTTTTTTATTATAGTTATTTATTTTGTTATAGTTTACTATGTTAGTAAAATGTTATTTTCTTAAGAAATTGTAAATTTTTTCAAAAACCAAATAATTATTATTTAAAAGAAAGCAAGTTCATAATATTGATCTAATTATGAAGTATGTAATATTATATATATAAAATGCGTTAAGATTATTTTCAAAAGACATAAAACGTTCATATTTTAAAATGCTATAGTAGAGTTGTAAAAAAAAATATTAAATAGAAATTACGTTGTTAATGTATATATGATAAATAAAATTTAAAGCATGTGAAAAATGTATTCATTTTAATGTAATTATTTTTAAAAAAATATAAGTTAATTTTTAATAGCCTATTACAGCGCTCTTTGAAAGAGCGCTGTAAAAGACCTCCTTAATTTATTTTTTAAAAGCCTATTACAGCGCTATTTGAAATAGCGTTGTAAAAGACCTCTTTAACTTATTTTTTAAAAGTCTATTACAACGCTTTTTCAACAAGCGCTTTAAAAGACCTCTTAAATTAGTATAAAACAAAGCTTTGTGACCTCCTTATTTTTTTAAAGGCTTTTATAACGCTTATTGACAAAAGCGCTGTAAAAGACCTCCTTAACTTATTTTTTAAAAGCCTATTACAGCGCTCTTTGTAAGAGCGTTGTAAAAGATCTTCTTATTTTATTTTTTAAAAGTCTATTACAGCGCTCTTTGAAAGAGCGCTGAAAAAGACCTCCTTATTTTATTTTTGGCTTAACTGCACTTTTGGTCACCCTATTATAGGTGAATCGCGAAAGTAGTCCCCCCCCATTTTGTTTGTGCCCAGTTTTGGTCCCCCAAACAAAATTTTAGTCCAAATCATGATGAGTTGTCATATTTTTAATGACATGTAAAAATAATTGTTTAAAACTATTATTATATTATACCAAATTTTAAAATAATTTTATTAAAGTTAAAAAAAAACACCTAAAATCATGAATCTAAACAGAAGCAAAATCAAAACCAAATGAAATTGTGAAAAGAGCTTGAACCACCAGCGTGAACCCTAAATCAGTTCGTGAAGTTCGTGAACCCTTTTCATCAAAATCGACCACTTCCTTTATCTTCATCATCGTCATTCAATTTCATCTTCTTCTTCTTCTTCATTTTAATGTATTCATTTTAATGTTAAAATTAATGTAAAAGACCTCCTTAATGTATTCATTTTAATGTAATTATTTTAGATATATGTCAAAGAAAATTTTGTAACTATTGCTAAAATGTCATACCATTTGGACTTATAAATGGGAGCAACTTATCAAAGAATGATGAACAAAATCTTTTGAAACCAAATTTGGAAAATGTTTGAAGTATACATGGACGACATGATAACCAAAACCAAGTAAGAATTTGACCACGTGACTCATCTAAAAGAAGTTTTCAACGAGGTCCAGAAATATAAGATGAAACTAAATCTTGAGAAATGTATTTAAGTGTCAAAGTCGGGAAGTTTTTAGGTTTTTACCTCTATGAAATAGGGATAAAAGCAAACCCCTAAAAATGTCAAGCAATTATTAAAATGACTAGTCCGGTATCAAAGGACATACATAATCTTAACGGTACATGGGCAACGCTATCCCAATTCATTGCAAGTTCTACTCAACACACATTACCTTTTTACAAGCTCCTGGAAAAAAAAAGTCGAATTCAAATGAATGACAGAATGTGAGACCTCCCTACATAAGCTACATATCACATTATCATAGCCACCCGTGTTGGCCCGTCCAGACCTAGGGGAAACTTTGTTAGTCTATCTAGCCGTTAATGTTGAAGTCGTAAGTGTCGCATTAATCGCGGAAACTAACAAAGAACAACAACTAATATATTTTGTCAGCAAAAGCGTTGCAAGGGCCATAGATCCTTTATCAGAAAATCGAGAAAGTCATGATAGCATTGATACTGGATGCCTGAAAGTTAAGACAATATTTCCTCGTTCATCCTATTACTATACAAAGGGATTTACCCATTAAGCATATCTTGTTTCGACCCGACCCTATTAAGCGTGACAAGAAAGTGATTGCATATGCCTCTGATAATCACATCAAGCATCTGATCATCTAACTATAATTTATTATGTTTCCTCTAACGAAGTCAATACTTTGGAGAAAGTCAACGCTTTGAAGAATTCAACAGCTCTGATGAAAGTCAATGCTACAAAGAAGACAAAGATTTGTGCATCCTCTAATAATCACCCTAAATATGTTTTGTTTGATGATGGTCTATGAGACATGCTCTAATTAACGTATCATCTGCTTCCTTTGTCTTCATGCCAATATACACAAAATTATTGATAATGATTCGTTTCAAAAATGCTGAAAGAATTGATATAGACTCGTTTTGAAAACTTCATGTTATGCTGATTTTGAATATTTGAGTCAAATATCAGAAAACTATATAGATTGTTTTCACGTTTGTTGTTATGTAATCTAGAGATTTGAAGGCATAATGTTATAACATGGAAAAGAGAGAAAGAGAATAAAAGAATATGTACTTATTTTTACTTTATAACTTTTTTTTTGCATAAATTTTATTTATTTATTTAATTTTAGTAAATTAAATTTGTTTCACTTTTTAAATTATGTTTATTAACTTAAGTAAAAAATATTTATTTTAAAGACCGCATGAAATTCAACTAAATATAAATAATCTTACTTCAATTTATTTGTTCCAAAAATTCATATGCACATAGTTAAATCAAATATCGAAAGTGGATAATTTAAGATTTTGAATTCTCTCAATTTAAACATCCTTTAATCTCTCTCAATAAAAGTATATATCATAGAGATAATGCATTTAAAATTTCACACAATTAAAAAATATTTTATATATTATTGAGATACATCAACAGTAAAGTTTTATGTATTTAATTAATTATTGTTAATCTTCATAAATCTTAATAATATATCAAATAATTTTAAATTTTGTATAATATTTTACATATATGATCTAAATAATACAAATTTTAAATAAAAAAATACAAATTTAAAAGAAATATAAGCTATCAAAAAAATTGAAGGAGATTTAGATCGAGAGAATCGAATAATCCAAATTTATAACTTAATAATAAAGGGACGAAAATTAATGTTTTTTTTTTCTCTCTCTTCATATCTACTAAAACCAAAATATGTGTATATTGCATACACTAAAATAATAAGGTTTAATTGCAGTTTTAGTACCTCTGTAATTATCATTTACGAAATTGATCTCTTTATTTTAAAAGTCGACAATTTTACTTTATCTCTCAGATTTTTTAACTAAAAATCACTCCCTTTTTTTTTTATCCCCAAATGCCCTACTCTGAAACAATATTCCCTGATGCCCTAATTTTTTTCGTTCCTTCAGGAAGTCGTTCCCTGGGGAAGCGACCTCCTGAAGAGGAAATTTTTTTATGCTAATAGGGGGTCGTTTCCTGGGAAGCGCCTCCACTGGGTTGGGCTTTTTTTTTCTTTGTTATATTTTAAAGTTAGTTTATTATTAGAATTATTAATTTAATTATTTAAAAAAATAAAATCTAATATTAAATTACAATAAAGTATAGTAATAAATTATAAATAAAATTTATATTTTTATTATTATTATTATTATTATTATTATTATTATTATTATTATCATTATCATTATCATTATCATATTATTATTATTTTATTATTATTATTATTATTATTATTATTATTATAAATAAATAATTATTATAGTATATTAGTTATTATTATTATTATTATATTATTATTATTATTATTATCATTATCATTATTATTATTATTATCATTATCATTATTTTAATTATTGTTATTATTATAATAAATAACTATTATACTTTTAATTAAAAATTATTATACTTAAAATGATTAAATATATACTTTTATATATTATAAATTTCAAAAAAAAATAAAATAAATGATATTAAAAATTAAATAATAATAACAATTAAATGAAAAGAAATTGATATTCATAACTTGAAAATGAAATGAAATACATTAAATTAATAATAAAAAAGTACATCAATCAAATTTGAAAAAACACAAAATACATTAAATTTATATCAATGATGTCCACCTAAATGACCGCCAGTCCCACATGTACGATGTCGTCGAACTCGTCTAGCTCTCTGAACAAGTTGCGGTTCTTCCGGTTCATCGTCATTTTGATCATTTTCTTCAATGTAAGCTGTAGATGGATTAGAACCACTGCCACCTGCTTCCATTACATTTTGCGATTCTTGATTATACATTGAATCAAATACAGCATATGCCGACTCAGGAGTTGTGCACTGAGTTCCAAAAAAATTATAGAGAAGCCCATCTTCTGTCGGATAATCGGGTGTTGGTATTTCTGGCATCGACGGAACGTAATACTGAGATGGTGGTGGATCATAAAATGGAACTTCAGTAGCGACGTGTATGTGAGGTGATGATGAAGACGGTCCTGCTGTGTATTGGTGTTGTGGGGTTGATTGGGAGGTCGATTGCACACGAGGATATGACGGCGGATGTAAACAGGGATCACGGAGATATTGTTCTACAGATATAAACAATTTGGTGTGTTGTCTAAACCAAATCATATATTCTGTGCTATGACATAAAACACCTTGTACGATGTTACCTTGCAACACGTAATTATGGCGCTCATTCCAATGGTTTATTTCTTCCCTCCAAACCCAAGTCCAATTATCATCAATCCCATGCCTCATGTCGACCTCGTGATACGATTTTATGTCCTCTGGTGGTTGTGGTATTTGTTGATGTAAACCAAACTGGAGTGTGACCCTATCTGTATGATGTTTTTTCAACAATATGATAACAGAGTAGATAAGTACATGCACTCCAAGTGGCCCCTATCTTCTTCTGAAACTTCATGTTGGAACCCGAGATAAGGTCTCCAATAAAACTGACATGTAAAAAATAAGCTAAAGTAATTATAACAAGTATAAATAATAAAATATTTAAAAAATTCAAATAAATGTGATTTAATATATTACTTCCTCAACCATCATGTGATCAATTGTTTTTCGATATCCTTCTACGTCGTTATGAGGAACTTTAGCAAAATTTAGACCACCAGAATTTAACCTGTCGAATATAATAAAAATAAAAATGTAATAAATTATTAATATGGCAAGCAATTGTTTTAAAAAAAATATATAAAAATAATATAGTTACCTTTGTGCAAGTGGAAATATCATGGTTTGGGAGATTCAGGAGCGACACAAGACAAACGATACCATGCCCAGTTTTGCAACAATAATGCGCATCCTCCCATAGATATTACACCAGGTTTCGTTGCAAGGCATAATTCTTTATAAAGTGTAGCTAAAACAGCTGAACCCCAACTATATTAGATACTTTGTTTAAATCTCCTAATAGTGAAAGATATTTTAGATGTACACGGTTGTTGGATTTGTCAGGCATCAATAACCCTCCGATCATACGTAGGATGTATGCTCGACATGATGCTTGTTTTTCTAATTCAGATGCATTTTCACCAACATCGTCAAATGTATCCTTAAGCCACTTTAATTTAATAGAATTACATTTTGTTGCTCCATCAGGTGGGATAACTCCTAAGTAATCTTGACAGATTTGTTTTACTTGCACAAAATTGGAACCACTAACAGGTAAACCGAAAACGTTTAATCCTAAAATGTAATAAACATCTTCTAAAGTTATTGTGCACTCACCTATTGGAAGATGAAATGTGTGAGTTTCAGGTCTCCATCTCTCAACCATAGTAGTGATGAGACCCGACATCTATCTTATAGTTTCCGAGTTTTACCACTTCACCCAAGTCAGCCGCATGTAATATGGTAATATGAAATCATTTGGTTTTTGGTTACATGACCTTGACATTTGATTTTATCCTTTAAGGAGACTAAATAAATTAAAAAATAAAATAAAATCAGAATAAATAAAAATAAAATAAAATAAATAAAAAATTCAGAATAAATAAAATAAAATAATCAATTAATGAGACTAATAAAATAAAATAAAATAAATAAAAATTCAGAATAAATAAATAAATAATCCATTAAATGAGACTAATGGAAATAAAATAAATAAAAATTCAGAATAAATAAAATAAAATAATCAATTAATGAGACTAATAAAATAAAATAAATAAAAATTTAGAATAAATAAATAAAATAATCATTTAATGAGACTAATTAAAATAAATAAAATAAATAAATAAAAAATTCAGAATAATAAAATAAAATAACCAATTAATGACACTAATTAAATAAATAAAATAAAATAATAAAATTCGAATAAATAATAAATAACCAATTAATGACACTAATTAAATAATAAATAAAATAAATAAAAAATTCAGAATAATAAATTAAAATAATCATTTAATGAGACTTAATTAAATAAATAAAATAAAATAAATAAAATTCAGAATAAATAAAATAAAATAACCAATTAATGACACTAATTAATAAATAAAATAAAATAAATAAAAAATTCAGAATAAATAAATAAAATAACCAATTAATGACACTAATTAAATAAATAAAATAAAATAAATAAAAAATTCAGAATAAATAAAATAAAATAATCAATTAATGAGACTAATAAAATAAAATAAAATAAATAAAAATTTAGAATAAATAAAATAAAATAATCGATTAATGAGATAATTAATAAATAAAATAAAATAAATAAAAAATTAGAATAAAATAATAAAATAACCAATTAATGACACTAATTAAATAAATAAATAAAATAAAACAAATAACAAATTTCAGAATAAATAAAAATAAAACAATTAATAAATAAAACAATTAATAAATAAAAATAATTATAAGATACTTACAAATGTTTGAATGTATTTGATTTCAGCTCGGTGATTTGTAGATAGTTCCATAATAAAAGAAAGTGAAGAAGATGAATGTATGAGTGAAAGATGTAGAGAAAGTGAAGATGTTGTGAGTAAAAATCTGAGGAAGGAAGTGAAGATGTTGTGAGTAGAATTCTGAGGGAGGAAGTATTTATAGAGTCGTTTCCTCAGGGAACGATTTCTCACACGGTCAAGACTTCAGTAGGAAGTCGCTTCCCCAGGCCACGACTTCAGTAGAAGTCGCTTCCCAGGCCACGACTTTCATCAGGAAGTCGATTCCCCAGGCCACGACTTCTTCAAGAGGTCGCTTCCCCAGGCCACGGCACATCAGGCACGCCATTCCACTTAATCTCGTCCGTTGAATAAATGTTATCAACGGATGTAAATCATCTATGCAAGGCAATCCTTGTAATATAGTTTCAACCCAATTAGAAGTTTCTATTCAATATTTAATCTTGGCCATTGAATAAATTTTATCAACGGATCTAAATCATCTATGCAGACAATCCTTGTGATATAGTTTTAACCAATTAGATGATTCTATTCAATATTTAATCTTGTCCATTGAATAAAATTTATCAACGGATCTAAATCATCTATGGAAGGCAATCCTTGTGATATAGTTTCAACCAAATTAGATGATTCTAATCAATTTTCAATGTTGAAAAAGTTCTATAAATAGAACTATCTCACCACACCTTCTATCTCATCATACCTTCTCACCACACATTCTATCTCACCATACCTTCTCACCACACCTTCTATCTCACCATACCTTCTCAATCATTTAGTCATGGCTGCTCAACAAGTAATTTGTATTGTTTATTACAATGGTTCAATTGTGATGGAGTTGAAGGAAAAACATTTGTAAGTGACTATAAAAAGGCGTTCAAAGTACATTCGAGAAGCAACCTTGCTCGTCTAAAGAATGTCATTAGAAAAAAATTACAGCTCGGTGACAACGTCACAATAAGTGATATAGTTTATCGACACCTCGTGTTCTTTGGTGAAAATACAACAAGGTTTGAACTCATGAAGATTGCGACGATGAAGATGTTGAGTTGATGTTTGATGTTTATGCACAGTGGTCACAACTCGGCACCATCGAGTTATATGTTACCTTTGAGTCTGCTCCTCCATCAACAAACATTGATCAACCATCAACATCAAACATACCTTATCAACCTGACTTATATTTCCATCGCAACCTATGAACCATCACAACACTATCCTCCGTCACAACACTATCTTCCATCACAACACTACGAACCATATTCTACCCAATTAGAACAAACTCGTTCAGAAAGTTTTCAACTCCATCATCAATCTCCTCCAACAAGTCCACAATGCGATCTTCCCCTTAGTGTCTTACATAGTATCAACGAGGAAGATTTCAGTGATTTATAGTGAAGAGGATGAAACATACTTCGATGAATCATCTGATAATTCTGTCGATGACATTGATGGTGACGAAGATATGGAAGCAGAAGATCAACCTATTCTACCTGATTTCGATCCACCATCTCACCTGAAGAGCATCAAATTAGATACTCAACAGAAATCAAGTTGAATTTGATCACTTGCTCATTAACGAAGTCCCCAACAGTAGATGGAACTCTTGCGGTTGGAATTGAAGTTTCAGAACAAAGATGAATGTATACATGCAATCAAGCGCTACCACATAAACAATCATATGAATTTTGTGGTACAAAAGTCAGATTTAGAAAGGTATGTTCATTTATTGTTCAGATCCAAATTGTTTGTTTTAGATGTAGAGCTTCAAAACGCAAAAAAAAGTGAATTGTGGGTTTATTGGTAATTGAATGTGCCTCATACATGCACAAATTCTGTATTATCACAAGATCATACGAAACTCGATTCTAATATGATATGTCAAAGCATAATGCAAGTTGTGAAAATGGATCCTTCAATCAAAGTGAATGTAATTTGGGCTTTCGTTCCGTGTATATCTGCGTTTAAATTCTGCAAACCAATGGTACCAAGTTGATGGGACTTGGCTGTACGGCAAGTACAAGGAACTATATTGGTAGCAGTTGCACAAGATGGGAACGACAACGTAATTTCTATTGCTTATGCTATTGTGGAAGGTGAGACAAAAGAAGGTTGGAGTTTCTTTTTGAGAAAATTTGTCACTCCACAAGCCAACATTTGTTTGTTTTCCGATAGACATGAATCTATTAAGAGTGTTTATAATAATCCGAATAATGGGTGGCAAGATCCTCCGTCAAAGCATATGTTCTGCGTCCGACATATTGCACAAAATTTTACAAGGGAATTTAAAGACAATGCTTTGAAGAAAAAAGTTATTTCTATGGGTAATAGTTTCATTTCTTAATTTTTATAATTTTTATAATTTTAATAATTTTTAATAATTATTCTCAATTTATATAATTGTCTACTGTTTTAATACAGGTCACTCTATTCAAACGAGCCTATCATATCGATATACCGTAGAGAAATCGGCATGCTAAATCTGGATGCTTTGAAATGGTTAGACAACATACCTCGACAAGATTGGATTCAAGCATTCGATGGAGGTAGTCGTTGGGGTCAGATGACAACCACCTTGTGGAGTCAATCAACGCAGTATTAAAATGCCCGCGCAACCTTCCCATCACTGCTTTGGTGCAATCAACTTATTTTAAAACAGACACTATTTGCCAACCAGGGAAACAACACGCATTCAATTTTAGGCTTTCTGGTTCAGGTATACACAAAAAAAACTTGCATAGATTTTATGAAATTTGGAAATAAGTAAACCAACTAAGTCATAGGTGGATAGTTTTATCGGAGGCAACCATACTTCATGGTGCACGACGTGGTTTCCAAGAGCAAAGGGCGACCAATTGGTCATTTTCGTGTAAACCTTTCTAATCAAGTGGTGCGATTGTGGAATATATCAAGCTAAACATATGCCTGTTCACATGTCATAGCATCATGCTCTAGCATAAAGATAATTATTGGAGCCTTATACCTGATGTGTATAAAGTGGAAACGGTATTAAAAGTCTATGATGAAGTGTTCCAACCCATACCAAACAAGGATATTGGCCACAATATGAAGGTGTTAAGGTGTGTCACAATCCACTAATGCGGAGAGTCACGAAGGTCGTCCAAAGAGCAAACGCATTAGAACAGAAATGGACAGTAAAGAAAGAGAACCAAGAAAATGCGGGTTATGTCGGGTCTCTGGTCATACTAGAAACATTGTCCAAACGCTGCTGGCACATCTACTCAATTTGATTGATGTACTTTTTTTTATTTAATTTAATGTATTTCATTTCATTTTCAAGTTATCAATATCAATTTCTTTCATTTAATTGTTATTATTATTTAATTTTAATATCATTTAGTTTATTTTTTTTTAAATTAATATATATATATTATATATATATATATTATATATTAATCATTTTAATAATTTTTAATTAAAAGTATAATAGTTATTATTATAATAATAAAAATAATAAAATATAACATTTATTAATAATTAATTATTAACGTATTTTTAATTAATTATAGTATTTTTATTTTAAATAATAAATTAATAATTTAATGTATTTCATTTTATTTCATGTATCAATATAAATTCTTTTCATTTATTGTTATCATTATTTAATTTTTATTATCATTTAATTTATTTATTTAATACTTTAATATATAATTTTAATTATACCTATAATAATAATAATAATAATTAATGATAATTAATAATAATAAATAAAATATAAATTTTATTATAATTATTAATTTATACTTTATTGTAATTAATATTAGTATTTTTTTTAAATAATTAAATTAATAATTCTAATAATAAACTAACTTTAAAATATAACCAAAAAAAAAAAAAAACAACCCAGTGGGAGTCGCTTCCCCAGAAACGACCCC
>PGTU02008899.1:0-16336 GCA_002896215.2 Cicer echinospermum
AAATTTTTTATTTAAATATAAATTACTTTACATTCAACTAATTGTTGAATTTTTAAATAAAATTAATTTAAATCACAAGATGAAATACTCACTCACGCTTATTATATATAGAGAGAAAACAAATAGAAGAAGATATGAATATATAGATATGATAAAAGATTGACATAACATAACTACAGATAGGATACATAGACGCACGTTAGGTGGAAGAAAAGTTGTCTAATAATTGGTTTGGAGAGAGATAGAGGAATGTCTACCCACACGCACACATGTACTAGTTTATGCCTTTTTATTTTTATTTTATTTTTTTTTATTTATATGTTACTCAATTACACATCAAATCAAATTTTGGTGAGTGTAAGTCATTGAGACATGCCATTTGCACAGAGGCTCTATTGTGTCCTTTGCTCTTTTTTTAATTCTTGCCACAGAACTGGAGTACCTTTCTTAGAACCTTTCACACCCAATCAAATATTAATTTTTCCTTATAATGCAGTTGTATACTCTAACGTGGTATAGTTGAGGCTTGCCAGTGTCACACGGAAGTAACTTTATGTAAAGGTTATTAAATTTAAGGACATCTTTAGGGCCAATTGGACTGTGGAGAAAGGAGTCAACATATTTACTCTAACTCTATTTCGCAATATTTTAGAGTAGAATGTAGGATAAAATTGATATACAATTTTAACTCGATTAAAAATATTTTCTTAAATTTGTGAGAGATATAAAAAACTTTGAAAATTGTAAACAATGTCAACGTTAATATGAAGTAGTAGAGTTGCCATCATGCAAAGGTTTAAATAGAATAACTGCATAATATTACTTTTCAGATGATGTTGATTTTCACAAAAGCAATCTATGTTTTGTAGACATCCAACCTTATGACCATGTTGGTCTGTTCTCACAATGTAAATTTGGCATACTAGAAGAGTAAAATCAACAACCTCATGTCACGTCGTGACAATTTAGCTAATTAAAAAAGTTGTAAACTCCATTGAATAAAATACTCTCATTTTACCTATACAATTTGAATAAGGATTTATGTCTCTCTCAACTAGATGTACTTGACTACCGAGTTCATTCCCTTACGAAGTCAGAGATAATTTATTTTGAAGGGAGTTGCTGTTTCCCCCCCCCCCGCTGTGTTTAAACATCTTTACTTAAACAATAAAAAAAATAATGATAATTTTATGTTTTACTTATTAATATACAATTATCATTTCTAAAAATAAATACATAATAAAAAGTGATACACGTTAGAGTTTGTTTTAGGATTATAATTAAAGGAATTATAAGAGTTAATATAAATCAAGTCTATTTAGTACGAAAACTCTTTAAGACAAAAGCTCCATCAACCAAGTCAACACCACTTATTACTTTTTCCTTCCATTTACACGACACACACCAACACAAAAACACATAGAGAAGAGAAAAAAAAATGAAAGGAACTTAGAGGGAGAAGAAGGCAAGGGTGAGAGATAGAAGAAATAGTAGAAATATTGTCATCTTCTCAATTCTTTTGAAAATTAAGAGGTGGATTCTCGTCCTCTATTTTCTTACATGCATACATTAAGTAATGTTTGTCATAAATTAGAGATTTGGGGTTTAGGAATTTGAAATGAAGAAAGAGTTTTTTTTTTTTGTTAGAATTAAGGATTTTGGAATAGATGATTAAAATAGTTTATGCAAGTGAAGTTCTATGTTTGAAATTGAGAATAAATTAGAGTAGAATTGAATTTCTTTGATGAAAAAAATTACTCTCTTGATGTGTTTGAGATTAACAATCTTGAATTTTATTATTGTGACAAATTATGTTGAGTGAATTGACATTGTAATGTTTTTTTCTACAGTTTTATCATTTGTGACAGTTTGTACCCACAACTTTTTGTGCATTTTGTGATTGTCTTTTCTGTTACAAATTTGTTATAGTTTAAGGTCTCACAAAATATAACAAAACAAAAAACCAATACTTGTGACCGTTTTCACCGTTAAAAAGTTTGTAACTGAGCTATTTGTAGTTGTCTTAGGCCGTCACAAATATGGCTTTTGTGGCCGATTTTTTTTCTTTGTAGGGGCTTTTAACAACCACAAATCAAGTATTTTCTTATAGTGTAATAACTTAAATATTTAAAAAGAGTTAAAGTTAGAGATAGAAGAGGTAATTACAGAGGAAGAGAAACTCATGTATATTCTGGAATTAGACCGTTAATTGATTTGGTTTCATCCCTTGGGAGCTACTGAGATGTAATCTCATCCCACATTATTTAAATGTTTTACATGTAAAAATACTTAGATCAAGAGCTAGAGAATGGAATATAGAAATTTATGTTATAGTTTGGTTAAAATTTCTACAAATTTGTTTTGAACCATGGATGTGTTATGTTCTCTAGTTTGTTCTTTTTTTTGAAGGATTACTATGTATATTAAAACATTTGTATGAATTTGTGTTGGGATATGTATTAACTACCTTTTTTGTCGAATTATGTTAATGCTCGAGTTATATTCTGAACAATTGACTTGTAGATTACATCGCTTATATGGTCTTACCTAACTCAAATAATTAATTTCTCCGGTTCCATGCAAAGATACCCAAATTATATACCCAAAAAAAGATTTTTCCTTCATTAAAATATCTGATCTCTCTTATTCTCTTGTGAACCAAACAAAAAGATGATTATTTGATGTGCCCTCGTGTTCTTATCAACCATACACAATACATTAAGTCATTCACCTTCATCAAATTTTCTCACATCGAGGCAAAAAATCCTTTTATATTTAAAATCAAGCCAATCCCCAAAACCGTCCCTTAATTTGTAGAAAAATCTCAATTTAATCTTTTAAAAAATAAAATTTTCAATTCAGTATTCGAGTCTATAAAAAAAATTTGTACTCCACCCTTCATTCAATGTCCATTACTAAAATAGTCCATGAGTATGCAAGAATCTCCTAATTTGTTCCTTTAGAATATGAATATTTCAGTTTAGTCCTTGTTTATGTAAAATGTTTCTCAAAATCATCCTTCATGGAATACTCATTATTAAAAGTTGTGGATGGTGACGACTAATGATGTTCGTGTTAAATGTATTATTTTTTATAAGATTGCGTTTGAGCCTTAAAAAATCTAATTGACCTAACATATTTCTACTCCTAATCGATATTCTTAGCTATAGAAAAAAGAATATAAAACATTAAAAACTATAAAATAAAGAGTTGCACTAATCACCCTTGTGCATCTTACCTTACCCTAGTTGGCATAATCCTTTTTTTTCTCAGCAGCATCCTGCATTGTAAAGAAACAACAATTCCTTTAAAATTTAAGGTGTTTATGAAATATATGTTTGGTCAATGCACTGATATAGTTTGATCACTATCTACCAAAAAGTCACCCAAATGAATCATTTTTATAAAGATACTAATGAATCCATTTGGTGTAGTGGTGTTTGTGGGTCGAGGAAATACTTTTTTCCTTTACAATGTACGTACGTTATCGCAAGAGAAGATGTAGTGTTCCAAGAGGAGCGACAAAAAGAAATAAAATAGGTCATAAAAATACTTCTTCATATTTGTTTTTTAGTTTTAGCAATTTGTATTCTCTCTATGAATGACACATCATCATCATAACACATTTTCTTTTTTTAGTTAGTCATTTTGTATTCTTTTCTAGAACGTACATGACCACATCATATAACACGTACTAACAACATTCATAGAATACTATATTTGAGAAATGTTTTTAACCAAGGCAATTTAAAATTGAATAATATATGCCATAAACTAAATTCAGATAAACTTACAGAGTAAAAATTATTTTTACTCTAACCATACACTGACGAACAATGCAGCAACTTTTAGAAGTGGTCACTAACAATGATGGATTAAAAAATGTTTTTATATGTTCCTAATTCGAATTTAAATATCATCTTCTCATATGATCAAATTGGCAATGACTTACTAAGTCAAGGACATTTTATGGTTTTTAAGTCTTGACCCTTTAGCTCTCAAAAAAAAATGACATCGTAATTTGTAATTTAAATTTCAATTGAAAAAAAAACATGTAACAGAATTTTAATTCAGTTTTTTTTTAACATTTTGTCTTTAATTAAAGATGAGTTAATCACGTTAAATTTAATCCAATTTTCCTATGGTTTAACACAACTAGTGATATTTGCTATTTGTTGTAAAAATATAAAACAAAAATAATAGCTATATGTGCCTATCTCCTTTGGTATATTATTTGGGCTCGATTCTTTTTGTCCAATCCTCGTGTGTTGTCCTTTAGTTCTCTCACATTGTTTGGCTAATGTATTATAACTTTCAGCCATATCAGTAGCTGATTGTCCATGACATAATACTAAATGCTATTCATTGCCATTTTCACCACATTGAATTTAATCACCCCTATAAGATACCTTTCTATAACTTTGTCTCAATAAAACCAATGCTTAACATTTTTGATTACGGTCTTCTTTGGCTGAATTTATGTAATGTAGGGAAAAAAGATTGATTGGATTATCATATCTATATTGATCTTAATTAAAAAATAATTAAATTTTATGATATTTTAAACATATATTAAATAATCATTTAAAAATTCTACGTTATACATGAAATATATTTAAAAGTAAAAAACAAAATTATTAATAAAAAATATTATAAATCATAATTTAAAGAAAAACTCTAAATATTAAAACAAAATTACCTAATGTTTATTAAAACAAAAATTTATTTTTAGCGTTTGTTATCAAGTATCGTTTTGGTTAGCAAGATCTAGAATAAATTCTAGTTAAATAAAAAAAGATGGTGGATTTTTTCCTCATTAAAAGAAATGCACTTGGTGGCCCATGAATCCTCGAGACTCACATATGAGTGGCAGTTCAAGAAGATAAATATAGAGAGCTTGCGTTAGCATAGCTACTAGCTGCTGCCCTACTTCAATCATGGACTTAATCCTTCACCCGCCCTTAGTTATAACATCGTTTCACTATTTATTTATAACTTCATAGTAAATTTTTATAATGTTAAATTAAATATTATATTTTCGGTTTTAATCAAAGTGTTATAATTGTATTTGACTTTAATAGTATTTATTTAATTTATAAATTTTATTTATGTCATTAATTATATGTATTTCCTTACATAAAAATTTATTTTCAAAATATTTTTGTAATTTTAATTTGAACCGATAATTTTTAACTAAATGGTGAATTTTAACCTATAAAATGATAAAATAATTACCATTGTAGAATAAAAAATATAACTTAGGACCAAAAACTACCTTAAATATTGAAGGACTAAAAAATTTGATTTTAAAATAAAAAATCTATGTTTATGAGTATAATAAAAGGCAAATGACACTCGACTTGAGGTATGATTTTAAGAAAAAAAACTTAGTCGCCTCATCTTTCTATTCTTTTCTTCACTTTTTTATTTGGTTACTTCTTTTTCACTGAAGAGGTATTATTTATGATAAATTTTTAGTTTGAAATTATCCACAGGTATCGTTTTAATATTATCTGTTATTAAATAAGTTAATTTTAAAATATATATTAAATTTCTTTCGTGTTTTTTGGTTTTGACGTCTTTTTGTGCACTATGTTATTTATCAGTTGATATTTTCTTTTTTTACTTGTTGTAGTGTCATTAGTTTTAAAAATTGAAAGATCAATTTAATCAAGTAAATAAAATTCCAATCGATGATTTCAGAATCATCAACCGTGAAATTTGGTGACATAAGCTTTTACATTATAGACATTTTGACATACATTTAACTGAGTGTTGGATAATATAGAGGTGAGCTCAAATGAGTTTTGTATTCTCTTTTACAATTTGGCAGATGATACGTTGATAAGTGAGAGAGAAGGTTGCATAATATTAAAAGCCAAATCAAAGCTAATTTGTTTGTTTGAGCTTCGATCTGACCTAGAAGATTATATTTCATAAAAGTATTGTTGACACGTGTTCATGTTAATAGTTCATAGGCCTCAACTGCAGTAGAATGCTTAATTGTAAATATAACGTGTTCATTCAAAATATTATGAAGTTGTGTATTGATGATAAATCTCTGAATAAGGTGTTTTGAAAGCATTATTGAGAAAATCAAAATAGGTTGGTTAGGTGGATCTACGAATGTGTCTTGTATTACATTTTTTTTTCTTTTCAAGGTTTTTTCAGACATCATTTTCTCAAATTGAAACTCTTTTTAAATATTTTATTTTGGGTGAGAGAGGAAGCGAGTAAGTTATTTGGTCATATTGGGAAGAACAGTGTGTTGCCTTTGGGAGATGGTGGATTAGGAGTCTGAGATTTGAAAGCTTTTTAATAAAACTCTTATGTGTAAATGAGATTGGGGTTAGACAGAGTTAGGAGGCCTATGAGTTGAGGGTGTTGGTCATAAATAGTGAGTGGATAGTTGGGGATTTAGGGGAGGATTCGAGGGTCTGTGTGGTGAATGATATTTTTGCGGGAAGAACTACTATTGAAGATGAATGGTTTGATAAAAAAATTGTTTAAAATAATTGCAAATAAGGAGTAATACTTTGTTTTGGAAAGAATTTATGGTTGGTGTAGTGGAGTTTTGTGTGAGATATTTAATTAGGGTATATTATTTGTCTGCAACAAGAGAAAATGTTGAGGTTATGTTAAGAGCTGTTGCTACTAGAGGGTGTCACGATGGAGATGTAAAGACAATTATTTGTTTAGGATGAGGACTAACCGAAACAGTGGTGTGATTATTGGCTAACGTTGATTTGCAAGTTAAGGGTAGCACTAATGGTTGTGGAATAATAATGCAAGGAGTGTAGTTTGTGCTTTTGTAGGATTTGTGGCATGTGTCCCCACACCTCCATTTTCAGAGTTTCTAGTGTGGTATACTTTTGTTCCAATCAAAAGTATCATTTTGTGTGAGGTTGTTTTCAAAATAGGTACCTAACAAATATAATTGTGTTCGTCGATGAATCATTGTTTTGGAAGATCAACAATGTGTGCAGATTACGTGTAAGTTGAGACAATTCGTGTTTGTTATTTGTGTGTCATCTTTTTTGAATTCGTGGGTATTGTATGCTTGATTGGTTTAGACTATCGTTTGTGTTTTCATATGGATGAAATCCAATCATAGCCTAACTGCAATTTGATGCATGGTCTTCATGCGATCGTGTAACTGCGCAAAAATTAAATTGGTTTGCAATGACGTGAGCGATTTGAAAGATCAAAAATGAGCGATTTTTTCGTTTACATGTTAAATGCACATCTATATAGAATATTAAGTCTCTAAAATTTAGCAGATGAGGTGGATCAAATTGCACATAATAAAATTATTATTTTAGGTATAATCAATGAGTGCTTTCAACTCTTTTAATTGGATTGGCATCGGCTTATGGTCAATTGTTTTGTTTTTGTGTAATAATGTTAGTTTTATGTTTGTGATTTATTTTTCATACGACAAAATATTATAAAAATTTTGTTTATCTCTAAGCACTTCTTGTGTTTAGAATATTTTTTTAATATTTTTATGAATTTTTAACTTTATTAAAATGATGATTATTTTTTAGAGAAAATAAATAATGATTTCATTCTTTACAACTGACTATGTCCTTTCGATCATCATAATTATAAAGAAGATTGTGATTATTATTATTATAAAATAAACAATTGTTTCATTCTTTATAAATTTACGTTGTTATTTATTATTATTATTTAGCTTATAAATATGTTGATAAATGTATCTTTTATATTGAAAATATGTCCACTAATATTTAAAAATTGTATTAAAATAAAATAAATTATTAAATAATAAATATGTATTAAAAATTACAATTTTTCATATTAATATAACTAATAGATTATCAATTTTATATTTATGTTTTGGATTGATAAAGAAGAAGACAAAGATAAAGTGCAGCACAAATAATGATTGAGTGCACGTGTGGTAGGTTGTGTCCACGTGCATCTGTTTGTATTCAGAGAATTGATTGATTTTGTCGGTTATTAAATATTGTTTCCTGTGAATACGTGTGACTCTTGTGATGTGAAATGCACACTTTTTTCTTTACCTTTTTCCTTTCTGTCCGTAGTAGCTTATACATTGAAGTCTCTTCTAGATCCCACTCCAAAATACAACAATAATAATACATTCAATTATTTTTTATTAAATAAAAATAAATTTTTATTAATTAATTTTTTGTATAGATATTTGTCGATTTTTAAATGTTGTAACTTTAAATAAATAATAATAAATTAATTAATTAACAAGATAAAAAGAAGTCTAAATCAAAAAACCATATTATTTTAGAATATTTTTCTTACAATACATTAATATTATAAAACGAGAGATAAGTTTATTTTATCATTTTAATCTCTTTATTTTTATAATTAATATAATTATTCCTTCATCTTATATATATTAAAAAGTATTATAAAATTTGTTAAAAAAATGCATGATTTTAAAGAAAGAAAAATATAGTCATTTTAATTAATGATTGTTACTTTAATGAAAAAAAATTCTCAAATAAATTGTATTTATAATTCTTAAATATTATCTTAATTATTATTTTGATATTAATTTAATGATTATCGTATATACAATTTCATAATATTATTATATTTTAAATAAATATAGTAAACAAATTCATCTACTAATTAAAATACTTAGTTTGATAAATGATTTTTTAGTGTATATTCCTAATTATTGATTTCCTAATAAAGATGCATAGAATCTTAAATAATACTCCTTATGAAGAAAGGAATATCTTAACTATTGTTCATTATCTATTATCATCACAACATATAAAATATAATTAATAGTTAAAAATTGTAAATAAGTAATTAAAATATAAAGTGAAGAAAACATATTAAAAGTTGAATTGAAATTGATAAAAATATTAAAGATTTAATTTATATATATATTTTTAGTGTAAATTAATTTTTACACTGTTTCTCAATTTTACAATTGTTAAATTATAATAAATATTTAACTTTTAAACAAAATTCGTTTCTATGGTCATTATTTGAATCAAATGGTTGATTTATTATAAATATTTAATTTTTAATAAAATCGTTTCTATAATTATCATTCTAGATGATTGTGATAGTTAACGATGTAAATTTTATTTTACTGTTGTGCATATCAATTAAAACTTAATTTATTTTGAATATTTTTTTTTAAGTGATATCTATTTAAATGATTATTTCCATTTCAGTGTTAATGTATCTTATTTTAGTTGTGTTGTAATAATTCAAAATATAATTATTATTGATTTAAATATAAGTAAATTTTATTTTTACTTAAATAATAATAGTCCTTATCAATTAAGTTAATTGAAATTTAATTAATTAAAAATACAATAAATAAATAATATTATAATGATTTATAATATTAAAATTTGACCTTAAAAAGTCAAATATCAACATTTAAGGTGAGACATAATAGTATAGATAAAATAATTAGTAGAATGGTATTAAGTATGACATTGTAACATTTATTAGTAAATTATATATAAATTTTAAATTGATAATAAATTAAAAATTGATTTTTTCAACTATTCTAAGAAATTAAAAATTATAATTTAAATTCTAACCACTGCATAGAAAACATTTCTTTAGCATGATTGAAATAATTTAATTACACACATTCACCATGCATGCAAACTTAATAATTAAATTGAAACTCGAGAAATTTGTGCACATATGCAGTTGAAAATTTTAAGAGTACGATCCTTACTGACCCACACAATGTGAAGAACACCCAACCAACATAATACGTCGCAGTCTCTTTTTTCAGGTAAATAGAACACTTTTCCATAAACAAACATAATAAATGGCTCTGATAAACCATTATTTTAAGAGTTTTAAAGTTTTAAATTCAATTTATAAATATTATTATGCATCAAAATTTAGAGTTAAAAAATCAGTATATTAATATAGATAATCATGTACAAAAAATCATTATTTAATATTTGAATATATTATAACAGTCATTTTGTTTTAATTCAATTAAAATTTAATAATTATTGAATATATCAAAATAGTATTTAAAATATATAATTTAACATAATTATATAATTTATTAATAAATAGTTATAATTATTAATAATATCTAAAAGTTAAAAATAATGTGGTTTTAATTATTTTATAAATAATTAATTATAGAATTGTTTCAATAAACTACCCCCAAGTAACATGTTAAACTTGCGAAAATTAAAATGGTAATCTACTTAATTAACATTTTTTTAAAACAAAAAAATAAGCAACTCCAACATAATTTCAGATTCAATTTCACAATTAACTCATTGAATTTTTCATAAAAATTGAACTTAAAATTGAGTTGAACATGAGTTGGGTATAAAAAGTGAATTCAATTGCATCTTTTTATTTTTCATACATTTTTGTTTATAATTTTTGATAAACTTATCTTCACCGACTATCATTTATTACATATAACATTAAACTATATGCAAAAATGTATCAATCTTGACTTCATTATAAATTTCATCCTATTGTTATACATAGTATAGTTTGATACTAACTTACATTATGCTATATGATGGATTCTTTTGACACTTAACTAATTAAGTATGTCCTAATACTCTTTTAGAGTTTTTTTTTCCTTCTCACTTGTGCCATCTCTTCTTTTTAGACCATTTCCTTGTTCAAGGGGTTTTATTTTAACGTGGAAACTAATAAATATATGATGATCATGCATGAATGGATGAATACTCCTATGCAATGATTACATGTCTTAACAAGAACTTCAATTTGATTGGAGTATAATAACAACTTATAATTATCTTTTTAATATTTTTCAATACGAGTATCATTTGAACTTTTGATGGACCCCACTTAATGTTTTAGGATAAAGAATAAGATCATAATATTATTTTAATAATTATTTTAAGTGCTTATTTATCTGCTCCTAATATTGTGAATATTAATTTATTTAATGATATCAACAAACTCGTTTGTAAACAAATCTTCAAATTTTTGGTTCAATGATCTATTATAATTAATGAAGATTTCATATCTAATTCGTATAGCAACATATAATTCACGCGTTACACGTGTGTAATTGACTTTTTTTTGAAATATAATTAAACTTTTTATAAAGAATAACTAAGATCATGAATTAGATTTTCTCAATAATATAAGAGAGGTTTTTTTCTTTTTTTTTTTAATATGATACTTCAAGATGATTATGTCGATACACTAAAATGGATAGTCTTATCAATGTCTTTGATAATATTATAAAATTGCAATCACATTAAGCATGGAGGAGAAGAAAAAAAAGCACATATATTTTATATGTATTTTTAAAGGGTGTCATTTTTACAAAACGATGCGTTTAATTTATAAGAATAACAAAACTAATAAATTACAAGTATATGTGAATCATCACATTACACTCATAATAAATATCACTTAAATAACTCTTAATTATGACAACTGATCAATATTTAAGCTCTCCTCACTTTTATATATATATTACTATATATTATATATACTATATATATATATATATACTATATATTCAATAACATTTTTTCTAAGGATTATGTTGCTTTACATAATTCATGTTTGCAAACTTAACAATCAATTGTCTCTCATAACACATAACCACAACCAATTGCAGCCATATATTGTGCATTGTGCAATTAGAAGTGCAAATTGAAAGAAAAATAGACTTTGCTTGGATGATGAATTATATAGAATATGCATGCTAACTGACATAAAAATATTGAAAATAAGTGAACTATAATTATTAAGGAAGGGTTATTATAAGGAAGATTGAAACTACGGATGCTTTACGTTTTGCGCTATGTAATAATAAGGAATTAAAATTCAAATGTGTATAGTTAGTTTACTTCTACATCGATTAAGAATGGGAGAAAATGTTTAAAAATATAAGATATGTGACTATATATATAATATATTTTAAGTTTTGGATTGACAATATGCGTGTGAAAGTATTTTAGAGATCAATAACGGTTTAGTTCATTGTTGTTGTCAAGTTCACCCGAACTCCCAAATCAAGTGGTATTAGAGTTATGATACAAACTTTGTGGGCAAGCGAAGATCCTAGTGTATAAATTAAGTCTAATATTGTTGGTTGACTCTCACACTTGAGGGAGAATATTGTCTGAAGTTAAGTTTGAGTAGTTAGTCCCATAATCGACATGAATGAAAGAATATGAATATCTCAATGTCTTAAGATTTGATTGGACGTAGTGTCAAATTCTTTTTAGAATCATGGACGTTTAAATGTTCAGCTAATTACTCAGTGTATTACAAGTTGCGAGTAATTGTGAATCTAAAATAATTTTTATTAAAAATGCATGGTTACTTTTAATTATGATCATATAATAAGCATATAAATGTAGCGCCTCTTCTTATCCAAGTGTTTAGAAAAAGATTCTAGCCATTTAGTGGTTGCTCCATGCACAAGACAAGCACCCCCACCCCCATGTTGTATAGAAGGTCCCCATTTGAGTTTGTTTTATACTTTTGGGTGAGTGCTTATATCTATGATATAGTGATTTTCTTTCGTTCCCACTCATGCAACTTTTATTTTATTTTTAATTTTTTTTTCATTAATCTTTTGCTTTCAATCCACATTAGCCTTATGTTATATAACAAGAGTACCAAAACCCATGTGATTGCCTGGCCACATTAAGGATCAAGCCTAAGAACTTGTGGGGCTACCCTTTAAAAACTTGTGTGCCACAAAGAAAAAATTGTGCCCTATTGCATGTTACTCCCTCGTGAGAATATCTTAATGGTCCGTAGTACCAAAACAAAACATTGATATGTAATTCTAGTAATTTAGCTTGTGAGCCATATTTAGCAAATGCCCTTTCTCTCCACCTCTTCAAAAAGATATAAAATTCATACACTTAGTAGTATGTTATTTGAACATAAAAATAATCAATATCATGACATATATAATTATAACACACCAACTAATATTGTCATAGTTAGAGAACATTATTGTCATCCAACTAATATTTATCATACATCAATAATATATACCCTTAAAAGTAATTAGGTTTTTTTTCATTTTAAAAATTTTAAAGCAACATTAATTATGTTCTCGATCAATAATATCCTTAAATATTTATTACATAGAAGAAATGTACTAGATTAAGATAAATATGATAAATAATAGTATAAATTATTATAAGAGAAAGACAAATAATTTATAAAAAGTAACAAATTTATTAATGTGGGTTTTAATACGTATAAATAATCTTACAAAGACAGATTAAAAGAATCGAAAGAAGTATGATTAAATAGCTTTAATTAAGCATTTTACCAATTTGAACTACTTTGCATATGGGAAGAAATTAAAGTCCAGCTTGATATTAGAGTGTAATAAAGCCTAATCATAATCTTAAAGGGCACCAAACGAATCACATGAACCCCACTATTCTCCACAATGGAAAAGGAATCATAAATGGAAGAGAAAATGAAACATTATGTTATTAATCAGATCTATTATGCTACAAAAGTAGTACATACATGATAATAAAGTTTGCAATAAGATTTGGTAGTATATTATAGTTTTATATTAATTTGTCTAAGATTTGCCAGCATGTGTGAGATTACTTCCTAACCTACCTAATCACATGCTTATATAAGAAGAAATATTAGTATGTGTGTAAGGTGACACTGAAATTGAACTACTATAATTCACATAAGCACATAAAAATATAAAATGATTGTATGAGATATAGTAAATTCATCAAATCCATCGAAGATTTGTGTTTGAATGAGGGTTCACATTCACATGCATAGGTTGACTTGATCACCTCGTTATACTAAAAATATTAAGGCCTCTTTAAAACTCTGACTTACTGAAGTCTTGTTGTTGAGTTGGTGGATAAATTAGTACTAATTAACAATGAATAGTTTTTTTTTTTATTTTTTCAATTTAATATATTAAAAAAGTAAATAATTATTTTAGTAATAAGAGAATAGTATTATTATTATTATTATTGATGTAAAATATAATAAATTTTATTAAATATGTATATAAAAAATAAATAAAGAATAGTATAAAAAATAATTAAATTGAGTTGAAAAGTGTCAATAGATGTTCATTTTAAATAATTTATTATACTAAAATGACATTAATTGGGAGATAAATAAAATATTAATTAAAGATAAATGTTATCAACACTCTATTTCCAATCATTCTTATACTCACTTTTTTATAGGATGAAACTCATGTAAATCTCATCACTTTATATGAGGCTTATTTTTAAAATGTGACTCATGTTGATTTCATCCCATAAGAAAATTAATATTTAAGTGTTGTTATCATATTTCTACTATTAAATAGGAGTGCTCATATTCAAATCAATCCAAAATAAAATAGTAAATTAATTTAAAAATTAAAAAATTAAATATTTTTTAGATGTTATTTTGTGAAAACTGCAAGGATCGAATCAGATTTTGGATTTTTGTTTTCAAAATTGAACCAAACCATATGAAAACAATTTCTATACTTATTTAATTTTTTTTAATATGAATTTCGCAATTATAATTTTTTTTGATGACTTTTTAATCTTTTTCTTAAATAATATTTATTCGTTTATTTATTTATAATTTAATTTCATGTTTTTAAACATAATTGAATTATTATTATTCTTTAATTTTAAATTTTAGTAAATTATATGTTTTATTTTTATCAAATCTACTATTTTATCATGTTTTTATGATATAATATAATTTTTTACTATTGTATTTTAGATATCCAAAAATTGATCCAAATTTAACCGTGAACCTACTAGTACATGTTGAGTGATATTGTACCAAGTGGACCTAGTGTAGAACCATTGAATCAAAGTTTAAAGTTATTATCCTATATCCAACGACTTTACAGTAGCTAGAATAACAAAGATTACGGAAATTCAAATTCTCTTTTCCTATAGAAATTCTAAATTCACACATTTAGGTCTTTATGAGATGTTATAACGAGATCAAATAGTTAAAAAAAATTGTTTGTATTTTATAATTAAAAATATCAAATTTATATCTGAATCATTATATCTTAATCGAACGGCAACTAATCTTCTGATTTTGCGAATGTGGAAATTCCGATTACAAAGAATGTGAACTAAATTATAGTGACACGACATAAAGGGACATAAAGGGAAAGAGGTGTATTCAATTGATATAAAAGTAGAGAATACTAAGATGTAAATTAAGTGTCAATTGAGATAGTATCATTTATAATGATTATTGCCGGTCAAATGCTCTTTAATATGTATAGTTGTTTAAGATAAGAACAATAATGAGAGACTTAATAGAAAGAAAAGAAACGAAAATAGTTATTCTTTTTTTATCCGTCAATTTTGATATTGCTAAACAGGGCGTATTTTAGGTTGGGCTCTATAAATGAAAAATTGGATTTGATACTCATACTTTTATCTATACCGCATAATTCTTAAAAAATCTAATTTTTCTATCTATTAAACAATTTAGATTCATTTTTTACTCTACACATTAAAAATTAACATATCGAAAAATTCAAATTTGATTGAAATTTCTGATATAAAAAAAGTTTACATACCAAAGATTTTAATTTTAAAATTTTCAGTATTAAAAATAATAGAGAAAAAATTTTGAATTTCAAATAAGGGAGTAGGACTATAATTTTGATGGTAAGGGTAAAATTTTCAAATTAAAAATAGATTAATTGTTAAAGATTAGATTTTGGCCCAGTCCGTTTTGTTTTTATGCTCAGATGGGCTACCAAATGTGAGGCCCAATTGATTGCATTTTTTTCACATGGGCTTTGGGAATTTGAATTAGATCCAATGAAAATTTGAAATAAAAATTTGGCATAACAGATAGGAGCACTTGCAAGCAACTTCAAACACAATTTGACAAGTTTAGCAAATAGACACTAAATACTTTTATGTACATCTCTTTAGTGATTTACATATTAGATGAATATATAAAAATTCTTTACACTATTTATATAATCATTAAAACCTTTTTCATATGATTTAAACATAGTGAATATCTTTTAGAGATTCAAATCACTTCAATCCTTTCTCGTATTTCCTTTTCAATCATATTTAACAATTTTATCATAAGTATAACATATTTAAGAAGTAATATCATACATTTTTTTTACTAAAGTAATACAAGATAGTTAAATATAATTGAATGAGTTTATAAAAATATTTAATATGAGGGAATGCAAAAATACACCCATTAGTTTTTACGAAAGAATATTTTAGCAATATGCAGTTTAGGTTGTATTCACCAACTTTTAGTTATAACTTAATAATACGCTTCTTCTAAAAAAAACACAGTGGACATAATGGATGTGTCCTAA
>PGTU02008906.1:0-16149 GCA_002896215.2 Cicer echinospermum
TTAGGCTTGAGAGGTTAGGAAAACCATCAGAGACGGAATGTCCAGTTTAGTGAAACGCTCCCTGACGTGGCAGCTAGAGAAAAGTGGCACGCCTTTTTCTGCCATTGGACAGCACGCGTGGCGCTGCCCACTGTATCTCACGCCATGCATTAAATGCATTTACGGCCATGTGACTCATTCCATCAAATCATCATCTCCCTAGCTGCCTAGGCATTCGGCGCATTTAATTTTCCTGTCTTCCCTAACGTCTTTTCACGATTCCTCACGTTCTCTCACGTTACTCACACGTTCTCTCTGCTCATCTCCCATCCTCGTCTTTTATGTTTCTCATCCTCTCATTTTCACTCACAAACTTTTTACCCAGAAAACATTTCATCACTCAACAGTTTCTTCCCTCACCCTCCTGCATCAATGGCACGAATCAAAATGACTGTAAAACGCAAAAAAATCCTGCCAAGAACCTGAGAAAAACCAAGAGATGTCTACTCAAGCACTGAGTCAGATTATAATGAAGGAAACCAATCTGAAGAAACTTCCATGAACACCATTTCTTCATCTCAACCATCCAAAAGCTCCACTCCTCCAAAAATCGTCAAAAAATCCTCCTCCTCCACTCCTTCCAAGAATCATATCTGGAGCCGTTTCGACCAAAAAGGCAACCCCTCAGGACAACACGATTCATGTCATCAACTCTGATGATTCAGACACCACTCCTCTTGTTGAACCAGCACAACAACCTCCTCCTACAAAATCAGATTCCAAAAACTCCAACTCCCAAAAAAGACCAAACCACCTTCATCAAACCCCCTTCGTCATAGACAAAAATTTCTTGCCAACACTTCTTTGTTTGATTCGGACGAAGTAGAATCGGTCTACACTTCAAAATGGCAAAACAAGTCTGTAGTAAATGGAAAAATTATTGACCTTGTTGATATTAAACAAGGAGGGTTCAACATTGAAGAAATGTTTGAACAACTTGGCTGGACCTCATTCTTCAAAATCAATGAACCATAGTACCCACGTCTAGTAAGGGCCTTCTATGCCGCTTCAAAAGGATCTAAAGGCATGACAAATTTCAGTATGGTACTGAAAGGGGTTCATATGGAAATTAATCCCACCACTTTATGTCAAATACTTGATATACGTGATGAAGGAGCCCACTGCTTATCTGAAACATGGTATTCACAGTGTGTCATCACTAGGACCTCTGTGCTCCAAAACACCCTCATCAAACCTCCTAAACCATTGGTGGCCTCCAACCTCGTCCCCTTGTGTCGCATCCTTCACAATATCTGTGTCCACTCCATCACTCCCCGGGCTGGCAGTTTTGAGAAAGTCACAGAAATGGATCTGATGATTATTCATCATGTGATTACTGGTACTCCTCTTCATTTGGGTCATGTCATTTTCACCTTCATGCTGAATGCTGTTGTATTGGGACGATCTGCTCCCTATGGGATGATTTTAACAAAAATATTCAAATTTTTCAAAATCCCACTTGAGGATGAACATTCCATCTACTTCAGCAACACTTTTTCTATGAAGAACATTAAACAGATGAAGATTCAAAATGATGACCGTCCTGCCTCAAAGAAAAGAAAAAACTCGTCTTCCTCTGTTTCTCAAAACTCTGAAGATGAACCACTTCATCCTCCACCTGAGGATACACCATCACCACTACCAACCTCTCCATTGCGTAACTCTCCTGATCCTACTCCTTCTCCTGCCTCACCTGTCCCCACAACAACTCAGTCTACACCAATCCACAAACTGACTCCCCTTCGTGAAGCCGATCCTATCCCTGAGGATGCCTCAAAATCAACTTCTCCTCAACATATGGAAGATGATGAGGAGTTATACTTTGATCTGAATCTATCTTATCCTCCATCTCCTACGAATGTGCCTATGGCTTCTCCTCCCACTGTGCCAGTGGATGAAGATGTAATCCCTCCACCAGATTTTTCGCAACAAATTCCTCCTGCTGCAAACTTTGACAAAACTGCTCAACCTCTCCCTGAGGTTACAGGTGTGTTCAGTTCCCTTGACTCCTTCTTCACTGCCACAACTCATAACCAGTCAAAGGACAAGGCTGGGAGCTCTCAGAATAAGAGTTCCAGTGTAAATGACCAGCCTAAAGGCTCGGTTCCTAGCACAAGGATTGGGGAAAACACGAAGCAGATGAAACTCCTAAAATTAATTAGGAAAGACCGGAAGAAAATTCTTCAGCGCTTCACTCATTTTCAGAACTCTTTGGTTCAGTTTGGGCTCATTCTTGAATGGGTTACCAAACACTTGGTTCCTACTATTGCTCCTAGAGATCTTCCTCTTGAGCTACCAGCCCAGCCAACCTCTGATGTTCCATCTCCTTCATCCTCATCAGATGACCCAGCCTCCTCAGATTAAATCTGCTGTTATTTCTTTTTGCTGCAGCCAAATTCAGGGGGAGAATGATTATGTTTTTATGTTATGTCTTCTGTTTAGTAGATTATGTTCATGATGTTAAAACTGTTGTGGTATTGATGTGTTGCTTATGAACCCATGTTTATGCTTTGTTGAACAACTCTTTAAATTATTATCTAATTATCATGATGTCATTTGTATGATTAGAATCATGTTATTTCAACACTTTGGCATACATTTAGGAGGAGTAATGATTTTTAATTTTAAAAATTATTACACATATAATTGAGGGGGAGCATAAACATTTTATCTTTGTCTTATTTAAAATCATAATCTAAAGAATTTTGTCATCATCAAAAAGGGGGAGATTGTTGAGACAAAATCTCTCAAATGATTTTAATGATAACAAAATTACTTAAGAGATTATGATTGTGGTTAATGACTAACATGTGCTCTTGAGTGTATTCATTTAAGATAATATGTTATTAATTATTAGGCAAAAAGAAGGAAAAAGTGTTTTTGGCCTGAGGATGGAAAACCCTCGTGAGGATGGAAATTGCTGCAAGCGCGAGGATGGAAATTGCTGCAAGTTGAAAAACTCCAGATCTGGACAATCTGATTTCTCACCAGAATAATTGTGTTTATTCAAATGTATAACAATGTCAAACATGAATAAACAAAGCATTCAAAAGTAAGAGTCAAAAGGTCAAAAGAAAAAGGTGAATATGGCTAGATCTAGTATGTAAAGGAAAGGCTAGCAAAAGTGAAAGCAACCTATCAAGCATGTGCAAAAGGTCAAAATCTGAACATTTAATGGGCTTGCACGTTTTAATTCATAAGGAAGTCAAGTTAGCAAAAGGCAACTTGAAACAAGCCAAAAATGGAAGATCACATGTTGCTGCCAGATCTGATCCTCGGACTGAGTATGACAGTCCTATGTCATAAAGTGGCTTTTTTCTCTCTTGTCCACATCACCTCAAAAGATGAAGCCAACCTAGACCTTAAAGACTACGAATAATGCAGCTCAGAAAAACAGCCTTGCACTCTGATTAAAGAGAAAAAGCAAGGACATGTCAAGATCAAAGCTATGCTGCAAGAGGATGGGTTCTGCCTAAGCCTAACAAGCTGAGTGAGAGTTCTGTAATTATGATGAAAACCTTGGATCCTTTGAAAATGAGCTCCAACGGTCATCAAGGGCTTAGATCTCTATAAAATGCATACAAGCTCTCCATTGGAAGATACACAACACACTTGCATAAAAAGATCAAGCATCTTAAAGCTTTCAAGAAGCAAATCACATCCTCCCTTATTACTTTCTTTGATCCTACACTATATCTTTGTATATCTTTTGAGAAAGTATTAAGTATCAATCACTCTCATTCTACTTTGTAATTTCCTAGTGAGTGAAGCTTGGAAATATTTGGAAATTGATTGTAAGCTTGGTGAAGCTTGATAATACACAGTTGTAATCATCCTCGGGTTGAGGATTGATCTGTTTTGAAAGTTAGTGAAATCTCACAAGGGTGTGAGGACTGGACGTAGCCATCTTTGGGTGAACCAGTATAAAATTGTGTGTGTGTCCCTCATATTCTGCTCCTACTTTTTTACTCAGCTTAGATCTAACGATTTAAAAATCCCATCCTCGAGCTAGCCATCCTCAGCAAGAGGATAGTTTTTAAAACACTTAAAAATTGTTTTTAACAGCAAAATCCCTATTCAACCCCCCCTTCTAGTGATATTTAGCTACAACAATTGGCATCAGAGCAAGGTTCTCTAAAAAATACACCTAACAGTGTAAGAGAAAAAGATCCAAAAAGAAATATGTCAAAAGCTAAGTACATCCCTGAAGGAGGATCATCCAGCCGACCTCCCTACTTTGATGGTACAGATTACTATCATTGGAAAGGTAAGATGAGGCTATTTCTCATATCACAAGACAACAACATGTGGTCTGTGGTGGAAAATGGAGATCATGTCATCAGGACCAACAACACAGATGCAACCTCCGATGAGAAACCTCAAGCACAATGGACGGCTGATGAAAATGCAAAGGTACTCCTAAACTCTAAAGCTCATTTATTTCTAACGTGTGCTTTGTGCAGGGAAGAGTATGACAGAGTTGAAGAATGCAAAAACGCTAAAGAGCTATGGGATACTCTAAGAATTCATCATGAAGGATCAAGTCATGTAAAAGAAGCAAGGATAGATATGGGAGTAAGGGATTTCGAACTATTCGAAATGAAGGAGGATGAAACTATTGATGAAATGTTCTCAAGGTTAACCATCATATTAAATAACTTGAGATCTCTTGGAAAAGTATACTCCGTTCAAGAAAGGATAAGAAAGATCCTAAGAAGTTTACCAAAAGAATGGAGGCCAATGGTAACTGCCATTACAGAATGAAATTAGAAGATTTGGTTGGAACTCTAAGAGCTCATGAACCATTGTTATTGGCTGATAAACCAAACAAAAAGGGAAGAATGATTGCTCTAAAAAACCAGCCAAACAGAAAGCTCCAAGAAGAATGAAGATGTCATAACAAAGGAAAGCGCAGAGTATCCTCTGTCTGAGGATGAGGATGAACCTCGTTCTGATTTCCAGAAAAATCCAGAGGATGCTAAACAGAAGAGGACAGAATAGAGGACCTTCTCAAAAAGAAAAAATTGACAAAAGTCAAATAACTTGTTATGGATGCAACAAGATGGGACACTATAAAACTAAGTGTCCTCTCAACAAAAGGAACTCCAGAAAATTCCCATACAAAAAAAAATCCATGATGATCACTTGGGATGATAGTGATGAGTCATCCTCGGAGCAAGAAAAGGAAGAAGAGGCCAACCTATGTCTCATGGCAAAATCAGAAAATGACAAGGTAAGTATTTCTGATCTATGTCCAAATTGTGAAAAAATTAGAAGTTGAATTTGATAGCCTTTTAAATGACTCATACACTTTATCTCAAAAATGCATGTTTCAAAAAACCCAACTTGTTGAGATAAAGAAACAAAATGAAGAGCTACAGAAAAAGAATGATGAATATGTTAAAATCATTCAAGAGTTGCAGCAATCTCACTTTCAAAATTCTGAGAAACAAAAAATTCTTGAAACGCATCCTCCTGACGAGGATACAGAAAAGGAAATTTTGAAAACTGAGGTTATGGAACTAAAAAATGATATTTCCAACTTTGTCAAATCTACAGAAACATTTCAAAAGATAATGGGGTCTCAATCTGGAATATTTGACAAGGCTGGAATTGGTTTTAAAAGCTCTCAAAAACAAAAATTATATGAAAACTTTTTCTTGCCTAAAAAACGAGAGGATGGGCCTAAATGCACCTTTTGCAAAAAACTTGGGCATACTTCCAAAATCTGTCATGCTAAGAAGAAAGCTAACAATGAAAAGGCAGCATGCTCATTCTGTGGTAAACATGGGCACCATGATTCTATTTGCCATCATAAAAGGAATATCCTCAAAAGAGGAAAAACTAACCAGCAAGGACCCAAAAGCTATATGGGTACCTAAGTCTCTTTTAAACTCTAAAACAGGTTCATCCTCTAATCAACAAAAGAAAGCCTTGGTACTTGGACAGTGGTTGCTCAAGGCATATGACGGGAGATAAACACTGCTTCATGTCTTTGGAGATAAAGGATGGAGGATCAGTCACATTTGGTAATAATGATAAAGCTCAAATAAAAGGAACATGTATTATTGGTAAGAATAATTCTGCAAAAATTGAAAATGTTCAATATGTGGATGGCTTGAAACATAACTTGCTAAGCATTAGTCAATTATGCGATAGTGGTTTTGAAGTTATTTTTAAGCCAACTCTATGTGAGGTTAAACACTCATCCTCGGGTAGAGTATTCTTTTCCGGTTTTAGAAAAAAGAATTTATATGAACTTTATCTTGATGATTTACCTACTGAATCTTGTTTTGTTTCCATTGAAAAAGATAAATGGATTTGGCACAAACGAGCCGGTCACACAAGCTTAAACACTATTTCTAAATTAGCAAATTTAGAACTAGTAAAAGGTCTTCCAAAAATTAATTTTGAAAAAGACAAAGTTTGTGAAGTTTGTGTGAAAGGAAAACAAGTTAAAAGTAGTTTTCACTCTAAAAACTTTGTTTCAACAAATCATCCTCTTGAACTCATTCACATTGATCTCTTTGGTCCTATCAAAACTCCAAGTCTTAGTGGAAAAAGATATGGCTTTGTACTTGTTGATGATTTTTCCCGTTTTACTTGGGTTCTATTTTTAAAACACAAAGATGAAGCCTTTGAGGCATTCCACCATTTTTGCAAAAAGATTCAAAATGAAAAAGGTTCAAAAATTGTCTCGGTGAGAAGTGACCATGGAGGTGAATTTGAAAATGAATCTTTTAAAAATCTTTGTGAAGAAAATGGTATTTCTCACAACTTTTCTTGTCCAAGAACTCCCCAACAAAATGGGGTTGTTGAAAGGAAAAATAGAACTTCACAAGAAATGGCTAGAACTATTTTAAATGAAGCCAACATTGAAAAATATTTTTGGGCCGAAGCCATTAATACCGCTTGTTATATTTCAAATCGTACATCCATTAGAAAATTTTTTGAACAAAACTCCATATGAATTATGGAAAGGGAGAAAACCAAATATTTCCTATTTTCACATATTTGGGTGTTATTGCTACATTCTAAATAATAAAGAAAATTTGGGAAAGTTTGATCCAAAATCCGATAAAGGAATTTTTCTAGGATACTCCACAACGTCAAAAAGTTATAGAACATATAATCTTAGGACTCAAACTGTGGAGGAATCCATGCATGTTATTTTTGATGAGTTTGATGACTTGTGTTTAGAGAAAAAGGATAAGGATGAAGAAGATGAAAATACATCCTCACAAGTACCCGGTCCTCACGCAGAGGATGAGTCTGATCCAACCTCTCAACAACTTCCAAGAGGATGGAAAACAGTCACGCATCATCCTCTAGATCTGGTCATTGGGAATACGGAAGATGGTGTGAGAACCAGAAACTCTCTAAGGGAAAATACTTCCAACATGGCCATGATATCACAAGTTGAACCAAAGACAATTGATCAAGCTATTGGTGACAAATCATGGGTTGAAGCTATGATGGAAGAACTCTCACAATTTGAAAGAAACAAGGTATGGAATCTTGTACCCCATCCTCTGGACAAATCTGTTATTGGAACTAAATGGATATTTAGAAACAAACTAAATGAGGATGGAGAAGTCATTAGAAATAAAGCAAGACTAGTGGCACAAGGGTACAACCAACAAGAAGGAATAGATTATGATGAAACGTTTGCACCCGTAGCAAGACTTGAAGCAATAAGAATCCTCTTAGCTTATGCTACTCATAAAGGTATAAAACTATTCCAAATGGATGTGAAAAGTGCCTTTTTGAATGGGTTCTTAAATGAAGAAGTGTATGTTCATCAACCTCCTGGGTTTGAGGATGAAAAACGACCAAACCATGTGTTCAAACTCTCTAAAGCTCTTTACGGTTTAAAGCAAGCTCCTAGAGCTTGGTATGAGAGGTTAAGTTCTTTTCTAAAAGAAAATGGATTCATTAGAGGACAGATTGATACTACTCTTTTCAAGAAAACACTTGAAAAAGATTTATTGATTGTTCAAATATATGTCGATGACATTATATTTGGATCCACAAATGAAAAAATGTGTGAAGAATTCTCAAATCTCATGCAAAGCGAGTTTGAGATGAGTATGATGGGGGAATTAAAATTCTTCCTTGGTTTACAAATCAAACAACGAGAGGATGGTATTTTTATCTCACAAGAAAAATACACCAAGGATTTGCTCAAAAAATACAACATGAGTTCTGCCAAGAGTATGGGAACTCCAATGCACCCATCCTCCTCACTCCACAAAGATGATGAAGGAACTCCCATTTCTGAAAAGGAATACAGAGGGATGATAGGATCCTTGATGTATTTAACAGCAAGTAGACCGGACATAGTCTTTGCAGTCGGTCTTTGTGCAAGGTTTCAATCCTCTCCTAAAGAATCTCATCTCACAGCTGTAAAAAGGATTTTTAGATACCTTGTTGGTACTATAAATCTGGGAATTTGGTACAAGAAATGTTCCAATCTTGACCTTATAGCTTATTGTGATGCCGACTACGCGGGAGACAAAGTTGAAAGAAAAAGCACAAGTGGTGCTTGCCAATTTCTTGGTAAATCCCTATAAGTTGGTCATGCAAAAAAACAAAGTACCATTGCTCTTTCAACCACTGAAGCAGAGTATGTATCAGCCGCTCAATGTTGCTCACAACTGCTCTAGATAAAAAATCAGCTTGAGGATTATTCGCTAAGGTACGCAAAAATTCCCATCCTCTGTGATAATACAAGTGCAATAAATCTTTCTAAAAATCCCATTCAACATTCTAGATCTAAGCACATTGAAATTAAACATCATTTTATAAGAGATCATGTGCAAAAAGGAGATTTAGAACTGATTTTTATTGACACTGAAAATCAATTAGCAGATATCTTTACCAAACCTCTCCAAGAGGATATGTTCAAAAAGATCTTGGATGAACTTTCAATTATTAATTTGTCTAAAGTTAATTGATTTATCTTGTGATGCTCTTTATTATTTATTATTATTATTTTTTATTATTTATATTATTATTTTATTTTTTTATAAAAATCTGTTGCTTTTTAAATATTTACATTTTTAGTTAGGCTTGAGAGGTTAGGAAAACCATCAGAGGACGGAATGTCCAGTTTAGTGAAACGCTCCCTGACGTGGCAGCCTAGAGAAAAGTGGCACGCCTTTTTCTGCCATTGGACAGCACGCGTGGCGCATGCCACTGTATCTCACGCCATGCATTAAATGCATTTACGGCCATGTGACTCATCCATCAAATCCATCATCTCCCTAGCTGCCTAGGCATTCGGCGCATTTAATTTTCCTGTCTCCTAACGTCTTTTCACGATTCCTCACGTTCTCTCACGGTTACTCACACGTTCTCTCTGCTCATCTCCCATCCTCGTCTTTATGTTTGTCATCCTCTTCATTTTCACTCACAAACTTTTACCCAGAAAAACATTTCATCACTCAACAGTTTCTTCCCTCACCCTCCTGCATCAATGGCACGAATCAAAATGACTGTAAAACGCAAAAAATCCTGCCAAGAACCTGAGAAAAAACCAAGATGTCTACTCAAGCACTGAGTCAGATTATAATGAAGGAAACCAATCTGAAGAAACTTCCATGAACACCATTTCTTCATCTCAACCATCCAAAAGCTCCACTCCTCCAAAAATCGTCAAAAAATCCTCCTCCTCCACTCCTTCCAAGAATCATGTCTGGAGCCGTTTCGACCAAAAAGGCAACCCCTCAGGACAACACGATTCATGTCATCAACTCTGATGATTCAGACACCACTCCTCTTGTTGAACCAGCACAACAACCTCCTCCTGCAAAATCAGATTCCAAAACTCCAACTCCCAAAAAGACCAAACCACCTTCATCAAAACCCCCTTCGTCATAGACAAAAAAATTTCTGCCAACACTTCTTTGTTTGATTCGGACGAAGTAGAATCGGTCTACACTTCAAAAATGGCAAAACAAGTCTGTAGTAAATGGAAAAATTATTGACCTTGTTGATATTAAACAAGGAGGGTTCAACATTGAAGAAATGTTTGAACAACTTGGCTGGACCTCATTCTTCAAAATCAATGAACCATAGTACCCACGTCTAGTAAGGGCCTTCTATGCCGCTTCAAAAGGATCTAAAGGCATGACAAATTTCAGTATGGTACTGAAAGGTTCATATGGAAATTAATCCCACCACTTTATGTCAAATACTTGATATACGGATGAAGGAGCCCACTGCTTATCTGAAAACATGGTATTCACAGTGTGTCATCACTAGGACCTCTGTGCTCCAAAACACCCTCATCAAACCTCCTAAACCATTGGTGGCCTCCAACCTCGTCCCCTTGTGTCGCATCCTTCACAATATTTGTGTCCACTCCATCACTCCCCGGGCTGGCAGTTTTGAGAAAGTCACAGAAATGGATCTGATGATTATTCATCATGTGATTACTGGTACTCCCTCTTCATTTGGGTCATGTCATTTTCACCTTCATGCTGAATGCTGTTGTATTGGGACGATCTGCTCCCTATGGGATGATTTTAACAAAAATATTCAAATTTTTCAAAATCCCACTTGAGGATGAACATTCCATCTACTTCAACAACACTTTTTCTATGAAGAACATTAAACAGATGAAGATTCAAAATGATGACCGTCCTGCCTCAAAGAAAAGAAAAACTCGTCCTTCCTCTGTTTCTCAAAACTCTGAAGATGAACCACTTCATCCTCCACCTGAGGATACACCATCACCACTACCAACCTCTCCACTGCGTAACTCTCCTGATCCTACTCCTTCTCCTGCCTCACCTGTCCCCACAACAACTCAGTCTACACCAATCCACAAACTGACTCCCCTTCGTGAAGCCGATCCTATCCCTGAGGATGCCTCAAAATCAACTTCTCCTCAACATATGGAAGATGATGAGAGAGTTATACTTTGATCTGAATCTATCTTATCCTCCATCTCCTACGGATGTGCCTATGGCTTCTCCTCCCACTGTGCCAGTGGATGAAGATGTAATCCCTCCACCAGATTTTTCGCAACAAATTCCTCCTGCTGCAAACTTTGACAAAACTGCTCAACCTCTCCCTGAGGTTACAGGTGTGTTCAGTTCCCTTGACTCCTTCTTCACTGCCACAACTCATAACCAGTCAAAGGACAAGGCTGGGAGCTCTCAGAATAAGAGTTCCAGTGTAAATGACCAGCCTAAAGGCTCGGTTCCTAGCACAAGGATTGGGGAAAACACGAAGCAGATGAAACTCCTAAAATTAATTAGGAAAGACCGGAAGAAAATTCTTCAGCGCTTCACTCATTTTCAGAACTCTTTGGTTCAGTTTGGGCTCATTCTTGAATGGGTTACCAAACACTTGGTTCCTACTATTGCTCCTAGAGATCTTTCCTCTTGAGCTACCAGCCCAGCCAACCTCTGATGTTCCATCTCCTTCATCCTCATCAGATGACCCAGCCTCCTCAGATTAAATCTGCTGTTATTTCTTTTTGCTGCTGCCAAATTCAGGGGGAGAATGATTATGTTTTTTTTATGTTATGTCTTCTGTTTAGTGATTATGTTCATGATGTTAAAACTGTTGTGGTATTGATGTGTTGCTTATGAACCCATGTTTATGCTTTGTTGAACAACTCTTTAAATTATTATCTAATTATCATGATGTCATTTGTATGATTAGAATCATGTTATTTCAACACTTTGGCATACATTTAGGAGGAGTAATGATTTTTAATTTTAAAAATTATTACACATATAATTGAGGGGGAGCATAAACATTTTATCTTTGTCTTATTAAAATCATAATCTAAAGAATTTTGTCATCATCAAAAAGGGGGAGATTGTTGAGACAAAATCTCTCAAATGATTTTAATGATAACAAAATTACTTAAGAGATTATGATTGTGGTTAATGACTAACATGTGCTCTTGAGTGTATTCATTTAAGATAATAGGTTATTAATTATTAGGCAAAAAGAAGGAAAAAGTGTTTTTGGCCTGAGGATGGAAAACCCTCCTGAGGATGGAAATTGCTGCAAGCGCGAGGATGGAAATTGCTGCAAGTTGAAAAACTCCAGATCTGGACAATCTGATTTCTCACCAGAATAATTGTGTTTATTCAAATGTATAACAATGTCAAACATGAATAAACAAAGCATTCAAAAGTAAGAGTCAAAAGGTCAAAAGAAAAAGGTGAATATGGCTAGATCTAGTATGTAAAGGAAGGCTAGCAAAAGTGAAAGCAACCTATCAAGCATGTGCAAAGGTCAAAATCTGAACATTTAATGGGCTTGCACGTTTTAATTCATAAGGAAGTCAAGTTAGCAAAAGGCAACTTGAAACAAGCCAAAAATGGAAGATCACATGTTGCTGCCAGATCTGATCCTCGGACTGAGTATGACAGTCCTATGTCATAAAGTGGCTTTTTTCTCTCTTGTCCACATCACCTCAAAAGATGAAGCCAACCTAGACCTTAAAGACTACGAATAATGCAGCTCAGAAAAACAGCCTTGCACTCTGATTAAAGAGAAAAAGCAAGGACATGTCAAGATCAAAGCTATGCTGCAAGAGGATGGGTTCTGCCTAAGCCTAACAAGCTGAGTGGGAGTTCTGTAATTATGATGAAAACCTTGGATCCTTTGAAAATGAGCTCCAACGGTCATCAAGGGCTTAGATCTCTATAAAATGCATACAAGCTCTCCATTGGAAGATACACAACACACTTGCATAAAAAGATCAAGCATCTTAAAGCTTTCAAGAAGCAAATCACATCCTCCCTTATTACTTTCTTTGATCCTACACTATATCTTTGTATATCTTTTGAGAAAGTATTAAGTATCAATCACTCTCATTCTACTTTGTAATTTCCTAGTGAGTGAAGCTTGGAAATATTTGGAAATTGATTGTAAGCTTGGTGAAGCTTGATAATACACAGTTGTAATCATCCTCGGGTTGAGGATTGATCTGTTTTGAAAGTTAGTGAAATCTCACAAGGGTGTGAGGACTGGACGTAGCCATCTTTGGGTGAACCAGTATAAAATTGTGTGTGTGTCCCTCATATTCTGCTCCTACTTTTTTACTCAGCTTAGATCTAACGATTTAAAAATCCCATCCTCGAGCTAGCCATCCTCAGCAAGAGGATAGTTTTTAAAACACTTAAAAATTGTTTTTTTAACAGCAAAATCCCTATTCAACCCCCCTTCTAGTGATATTTAGCTACAACAGTTTAGGGTTTTGAGATTAGATTTTTGGGTTTGGGGTTTCGGGTTAAGTGTTTTGGGATTATGGTTTTAGGTTTAGAGTTTCTGGTTTATGGTTTTGGGATTAAGGTTTCAGGTTTGAGGTTTCGAGTTAAGGGTTTCGGGTTTAGGGTTTGAGGTTTGGAGTTTAGGTTTTTCGCGTTTCGGATTTTGGGTTCTAGGTATAGGGTTTCTAGTTTTGGGTTTAAGGTTTCATGAATAGAGTTTCAGGTTCAGGGTTTCAGGTTTCAGGTTAGGCGTTTGGGGTTTAGGGTTTCAAATTTAGGATCTTCAGGTTAGGGTTTCGAATATAGATTTTTGGGTTTAGGATTTCAGGTTTAAGTTTCGAGTTTAGTGTTTTGGATTTAGGGTTTTGGGTTTAGGGTTTCGGGTTTAGGGTTCCAAGAATAAGGTTTTCACCCTTTCGGATTTCGGTTTTAGAGTTTCGGGTTAGGATATTGGTTCTCCGGTTTAGGGTTTCAGGTTTAGGGTTTAGGATTTGGGGTTTATGGTTTTGGGTTTAGGGTTTCGAGTTTAGGGTTTCTGGATTTAGGTTTAAGGTTTCAATTTTAGGGTTTTGGGATTAAGGTTTAAACCCGATTTATGGTTTCGTGTTTAGGGTTTTGGGATTTGGGTTTCAAGTTTAGCATTTAGGATTTCGGGTTTAAGGTTTCGAGTTTAGATTTTGGGTTTAGGGTTTAGGGTTCCAGATTTAGGGTTCTGGATTAGGTTACAGGGTTTAACATTTAGGATTTCGGGTTTATGGTTTCGAGTTTAGATTTTTGGGTTTAGGATTTCGGGTTTATGTTTCGAGTTTAGTGTATCGAGTTTAGGGTTTCGGATTTAGGGTTCAAGATTAGGGTTTCAGGTTAAGGGTTTCAGATTTCGGTTTTGGGTTTCGGGTTTTACGATTTTGGTTTTCGAATTTTAGGGTTTCCGGTTTTAGGGGTTAGGGTTGAGGGTTTAGTATTTTGGTTTTAGGGTTTTGGGTTTAATGTTTCGAGTTTAGGGTTTCTGGATTTGGGTTTAAAGGTTTCAAGTTTAGGTTTCAGGATTAAGGTTTCCGGATTTAGGGTTTCTAAACCCAAACCGTAATCCTGAAACACTTAACCTGAAAGCCTAACCACGAAACCCTTAACTCGAAACCCTAAAACTAAAACTTTAATGTTGAAACCCTAAACCCGAAACTCGAAACCCAAAACAAGAAACCGTAAACCTTAATCCAGAAACCCTAAACCCTAAACCCTAAACCCGAAATCCTAAACTAGAAATCCCAAACCTGAAACCCTAAACCCTGAAACCTAAACTCGAAACCGAAATCCTAACGAGAAACCCTAAAACCTAATCATGAAACCCTAAACATGAAAGCCTAAACCTGAAACCCGAAACTCAACCCAAAACTAAACCGAATCATGACTCGAACTAAACTCGAAATCCTAAACCCAAAAATCCTATACTCGAGAACCCTAACCCCGAAACCCTAAATCGCGAAATACTTAAACCTCAAACCCGAAACCCGAACCTGAAACCTGAAAACCTGAACCCGATACTCTAATCATGATCCCTAACCCTAAACCTGAAACCCTAAACTAGAAACCCTAATCCTAGAACCAAAAAAACACGAAATCTTTAACTCGATAAAACCTAAAATCAAACCCTAATTTTTCGAAACCCTAAACCCTAAACCCGAAACCGAAACCCTAAATCCGAAACCTAAACCATTGAACCTAACAAGAAATTCTATACCCGAAAACCCTAAACCACAAAACCTTAACTCGAAACCTGAAACAGTAAACCTTAAAACTTAAACCAGAAACCCTAAATCCAGAACTCGAAACCCTTAACGCTAAAACCGTAAACCCAAAATCTTATACTTGAATACCCGACACCCTAAACCCTGACTCAAAACTTTAAACCTGAAACAGTAAACTCTAAACCCTAAACACGAAATCCTAAACTTGAAACCGTATGGAAACCATTAATGTTGGAACCCCTAAAAACCGAAACCCTAAACCCGAACTAACCGATAACACAAACCAGAAACCTTAAACCTAAATCAGGAACTCTAAAGGTCAAACCCTAACCTGAAACACTTAACTCGAACCCTAAAACGAAACCCTTAACTTGAAACCCTAATAATGAAACCAATGTTGAAACCCGAAACCAGAAACTTAAACCTAAACCCGAAACGCTATACTCGAAAACCCTAAACCTTAAACCTAACCAGAAATCTTAAACCTGAAACTAACGCCACACTCAACCAAATCCGAAACCCTAAACCTGAAACCCTTGACTCGAAACCCAAAATCCTTAACGAGAAACCTAATATTGGAACCAAAATCTAAACCCGAAACATGAAACCCTAATCCATTGGAACTCGAAACCCTAAACCCAAAATCCTAAACAGAAACCTAAACTGAAACCTAAACTGAATCCTAAACCTAAACCGAAATCGAAACCCTAAACCGAAACCCTAAACCCGAAACACAAATCCTAAACCTGAAACGCTTAACTGAAATCTGAACCCTTAACCTGAAACTCTAATCATGATCCCTAAACCCTAAACCCAAAACCTAAACATAAACCCTATACTAAACCCGAAACCTTAAAACCGAAATTGAACGCTTAAACTGAAAAATCTAATCTCAAACCCTAAAACCCGAAACCTCAAAACTCTAAAACCGATACCAAAAACTATAAATCCGAACCTCTAAACAGAACCTAAACTAAACCCTAATCTAAAACCCTAAAACCAAAGCCTTTAACTCGAAACCACTAAATTGAAACCTTAATTCGAAACCCTAACCCTAATCCAGAAACTCGAAACCCTTAACTGAAACCGTAAACCCAAAATCTAAACAAGAAATTCTATACCCG
>PGTU02008907.1:0-11071 GCA_002896215.2 Cicer echinospermum
AAACATGTTAATTTAGATTTTAATTTGATTCTATTATAAAGAGCTGTAACAGCTCCCCCTCAATTTGTGCATTTGTTAATTCAACGTAAAATAAAATTTTTAAATGCAATCAGAAAGAGTTTCATTAAAGATAACAAAAGTTCATTAATTTTGGCAAAGATACAATAAAAGAGGCATAACAACAACAAGAGAGCAGTAACAGAATAAAAGAAAATCTAACTTAATTCTCCCCCTTTGTCATCCAAAAAGACACAAGGGATAGACCTAAGATGCTAGGGAGGGAGAAGATCCTTCGGAGGAGGAGGATTTTCCAGCAGGAGGGATCTGAGAGGGAGGAGGCACCGGATGAGGAGGCGGAGGTGGAATTCCCAGCTTGGGAGCAAGATGATCAGCCATCCAAGTTCTGAGTAGAGCAGTCTCTTGATCATGCTGAATTTGTCTTGTCATGATGATCTGAAGAGCGGCCATGATATCAGAGTTTGAGGGTGCAGCTAAGGTGTCAGTGGAGGGAATGTGAGCGGAGGGTTGAGAAGAGGTAGCGACAACTGTGTTGGAGGGAATAGGCATGGCAGATAAGGATGGGAGAGAGGCAAAAGAAGATGAAATAGATGGTAAAGGGCCAACAGATGAGGTAGAGTGGTCAGCAGGAGCGGGAAAGTTCAAAAACTGACTTCTTCCAAAAATGGAAGAACTGGTTTTCTGTGGTGAAACAAATAGTGGAGACATGGTAGACAGAGGAGGATTAGATAAGAGAGTACTAAAGTCATGTGTAGGGCAGTGAGGTGGTTGAGAAAAAGAGGGAATATGTGAAGGGATAGTGCCAGATGTTTGAGCAAAAAGAGTGGGATGTGATGAGATATGTTCTGGAGAACGTTCTGGAGGGGGTGGAGAACGTTCTGGTGTAGGAGTTTTGTCTGAGATTGCCTTGGGATCAGTAGAAGGAGAAGAAAAAGAAATAGAATTTTTGGAAGGTCGTCTTCCTGTTGATCTCTTCCTTTTGAGAGAGATGGGACAGGATGGAAGAGTAGTTGTTGGAGCAGAGGCGGTGTTGCGCATATGAGATAAATTTTTGGTGGAAAACTTGGAAATTTTGATCAAAGATTTTTCAGATGCAAGAGATACTCCAAAATGCCTGAAGATTTTAGTAAGGACCATGCCATAAGGCACAATATTCTTTTTGTAATCTTTCTGGGCTGCACAGATCATGTGCTGGAGAATAACATGAGGTAAGTTCAATCTCTTGCAGTTTAACAGATGATAGATGAGCAAGGCGTCATTATCAGAAACGTACTCATGACTTCCACGGTGTGGAAGTAGAGTATGTTGACACATATTGTTGAAGACTTTAGGAAGAGGCTTTAAGTAAGTGGCTAAATAACGTGTGGAGTTTTCTTCAAATAGCTCAGCCTGAACATCTGTCTTTCTAAGACCCAGAATTGAATACCAGTTGTCACCATAGACAGATGGCCCTTCTGTTGGAAGCTGAAGAATGTTGGCCAAAATGTCTGGAGTCAATCTGATTTCTACTCCCTTTATTTTTGAGATAAAAAGAGATTTGTCAGCAAAGGTTTTGGCATTGCAGTAGAAAGCACGAACGACTTCTGGGAAAAAGGATTCAGAAATCTTTAAGAAAGAGGTCCATCCAAGAGCATCCGTATGGTGCTGAACAGCATTGCCATCGACAACCAGATTATCAAAAACAAAAATTCTTCCTATCCCAACTGGGCATTGAGCCCATTTTTCATTGAAGAGTTTTGATTTTGCAAGGGAGATTAGAGGAGGAGCATTCTGTTTTGGTTTCTTAGTTGGGGGAGATGGTTCAGAATCAGAGGATGTGGATATAGGGGAAGATCGTTTGGAATTCTTTTGTGGAGAAGATTTTGGTGGAGGGGCAGTTGGAGAATGTTCTTGTGGTGGTGAACGTTCTTGTGGAGGAGCAGTTGGAGAACGTTCTTGTTCTGGAGAAGTTGGTTTCTGACTGGTTTTTAGGTTTTGTTTTGGGGCAAGCGTTTTCTTTCTTTGAGGATTTGAGAGATTTTTTCGAGCAAGACACTGAGCAATAGTGATTGTGTTTTTGGTTCTCATGGGTTTAGTTGGTAGTTTTGGTTGAGAGAGTGGTTCTTTTTGGTTTGGAGAAGGGGAAACGATGTCATTTAACGATCTCCGTTTTTGATGGGGAGGAGTTGCGTGTGAAGGTTCAGAAGAGAAAGCCGATTTTGAGGGTGTCGAAGGGTTAGTAGTCGTTGGTGGATTTTGTGGTGAAGGTGTTGGTACTGTAGGCATCGTGTGTCTTTGTGGTTCAGTTTGTGTTGGTGATTTTTCTACTGGGGGACACGATTCAGAAGAGTCATCACTCTCAGAGTCTAAAATGATGAAGTAAAAAGGTTTAGGGTTCATGGACTTTGATGTACCAATACCAGACTGGACGCGCATGGAGCGGCGTGGAGGAGTGATTCTGGTGCGAAGATGGGGAGGCACTTGAGCGTAGTTTGGTGTAGGACGAGTGTATAGTGGTGGAAGAAAGGTAGACAGAGGCATGAGGTTTAGAACTTCTTGACTGTTTTGAGGAGATGGAGAGGCAGAAGATGAACAGTGAACGTGATATAGAGAAAGAGAGATGATTCCAGCTTTTGGGGAAAAGAAGGTGGGAAGAGGAACAGTTTTCTGACTTGAGTGGATGGAGAGAAAAAGGTGGAGTAATGATGAGTTTGTACCTAGGGAAATGGGAAAAGCATTTTGGGGGATTGGAGAGTGTATGTGTCAGCATTCTAACACCAGACACAAGGGCACGTGTAATAAATGCCAAGATTTGCCTTTTTTACTTTTGAGAGGGAAAAGCAGACTGTTGCTTTTTCCAGAACGGAGAATGATGAATCGCGAAACGAAGACTGATAAACGATCTCCGTTTTCTGCATAAGCAGATTTTAACCAGAATTTTCTGGATTTTTCATGATTCTCAGTTTTTCCTTGATTGAATTAAAACTATCCTCCACAAGAGGCTTAGTGAAAATGTCAGCAAGTTGATTTTGAGTATCAACGAAGATTAATTCAACGTCTTTCTTATTGACATGATCACGAATGAAATGATGTTTTATTTCAATATGCTTTGATCTAGAATGCTGAATAGCATTTTTAACAGATGTATAGCACATGTTTATCACATAATCTGAATATTGGAATAGCTTACAGATAATTGAAGTTGGTTCTTAATCACAAAACTTACTCATAGTGACAGCATTTGCAGCTGACCTATTCGCCTCAGTTGTGGATGTGCTATGGTGTTCTGTTTTTGCATACCAACTGCATTATGCCTCACCTAGGACTGAATGCTTCACTTGTGCTTTTTCTTCACTTTTGTCTCCGCCTATTCAGCATCACGTATTCTATAATATCAAAATGGGAACCTTTTCTATACCAAAGACCCAAGATTAGTTGTTCCAACGAGATATCTAAATATTGCGTTTACAGCAGTTAAGTGGGATTCTTTTGGCGCTGATTTGAATCGAGCACTAATCCTACTGCACACATATCTGGTCTGCTAGCAAGTTAGAATATAGCAGAGAGAACCGATCCATTCCACGATATTCTTTTTATAGAAACAGATTGCCCATTTTCATCTTTTTCGAATAAGGAAGTGGATGTGCATGGAGTTGTCATAATTTTTGACTCATTCATTTATATTTGATCAACAGGATCTTTGATATATTTTTCTGACAAAAAAATGCCTGTTTCGTATTGTTTTGATTTGATAAACAAGAAATTCTTAATTCCCCATCCTGCTCATTTCAAATTCACTTTGCATAGTTTTGCGAGATCTTCACATAGTTTTTCATCTGTTGATCCAAATGGATATCATCCACATATACCTTGAACAATGAGTAATTCATTTCCTTCAGTTTTCTTAATAAGGTAGTATCGATTTTTCCTTTGAATGAATTATTCCTCGATCAGAATGAACTCAGTCTTTCGTACCACGCCCTTGGTGTATGTTTTAAGCCATAAAGGGTGTTTTGGTAAGTTTGAAAACACTGATTGGTTTGTGCTTGGTTTTCAAAACCTGGGGTTGTTTAACATACACTTGTTCGTGTTTAAAACCATTGAAGAAAGCACTTTTCACATCCATTTGAAACAGTTTGATGAGTTTATGAGATGCATATGCAAGAAGTATTCGAATAGCTTCTAACCTTGCAACTGGAGCAAATGTTTCATCATAGTCTATACCTTCTTGTTGATTGTAGCCTTGAGCTACTAATCTTGCTTTGTTTCTCACGACCTTACCTTTTTCATCAAGCTTGTTTCTGAATACCCATCGAGTGCCAATAACTGTTTGATCTAATGGATCTGGTACTAGAGTCCAAACTTCATTTTTCTCAAACTGTAGTAGTTCTTCCTTCATGGCGTTTATCCAAGATTGATCAGTAATAGCATCTTTGATTGACTTTGGTTCAATCTGAGATATCATTGCCATGTTGTCGTCATCATTTTTGAATGATCTTCTGGTTCGGATTCCATCAGCTGTGTCTCCAATGATCTGAGTTTGAGGATGATCTCCAATGGTTTTCCAGCTTTTTGGTGGGAATGAAAACGAGATTGGTTTATGCATCTCTGGTTTTCTGCACAGACTTGTTTCTGCTGGGCGTTTTCATTTTGAGGTTTCTTCTTCCTCATCCTTTTTACTTTATCTAGTCATCAAACTCATCAAAAGCAAATAATGCATACTAATTTCAACAACTTAGTTTCTGCTTAATTGAAACGTCTATAACTTTAGATTCGATTGAGTTATCAAGAGATCGGTTTATCGGATTTTGGCTCAAAATTTTCCAATAAGATCTTTGTTGATGTAGAATGTTACAGTAACAGCCAAAAATAATGAAAGTAAGAAATGTTTGGTTTTCTGTTTTTCCAGATTTCGTTGGAGTTTTTGTTGATGAGTTTTTTCCTGATAGATACACGATTCCAAGATATAGCAAGAAGTGTTTATGGCCTCTGCCCAAAAATACCTTCAACATTTGATTCTTCTAATAGTTTATTGCAATTTCTTGTAGTGTGTCTAATTCTTTCTCTTTCACAATCCATTTTTGTTGTGGATTCTTGCACATGAAAGATTGTGAGATAGTACCAAGTTCATCAAAAAAAGCTTTTGAATGAGGCATTTATGAATTTCTCCTCCATGATCACTCCTTAAGAGTGTATGCTGGAGTCCTTTCATTCTGCACCTTTTTACAAATTTTAAATGATTCAATGCATCATCTTTTTTGTTTTAAAAACAGAACCCATGTAAATCTGAGAAATCATCAACAATAACCAAACATATTTCTTCTCTAGATTGTGTTTTGAAGCCCGAAATAAATCTATGTGACAGTAGTTCAAGAGTTTTTGTTCGTTACAAAATCTTTTGTATGAAAGCTGCGCTGATTGACGTTCATTTTGCACAGCTTCAAGATTTTGTCTTTCTCAAATTAAGTTTTGGTAAACTCTACAAGATCAAGTTGGAGATTTTTGAAAAGTTATTTTCAGCTGATATGATCCGGCCTCTTATTTCAGTTACATTTATTTCTTTATTGATTATATAAAGATTGATTCTCAGTAATTCATCAAGATATAACACATATATATTTTTCTTTCGCTTACCAGAGACAGAATTTTTCCAGTTTTGGCCTTGCTGATTTCACATACCTTTGCTTCGAAATGGACTTCGCACTCCATTGTCGCATAATGACTTAGCGTTTAATAATTGTGTTTCAATCCTTCCGTAGTGACCATCATATATTTGAGAGAGTTTGTCTTACATTGTTGCCATTTCCCTTCAATTTGAGGGGCTTGATATCATTTCAAGTGACGGAACCACATTTCTTGCTGAAGGTTATACAACAATTTCTATTCTGTCATGGTGCCTTGAACAGCCACATGTCAGAACACAACTTTCTCTTTGTATTTTTGAAAACAACCTCATCTTCCTCTGTTTTTGCCATCAGCATATGTTGGCTTTTCTTCTTCTTCTTCTTCTGTTTTGATTCCTCTGAATCATCCCATGTTGCCTACATTGATTCTTTTTGAAGGGATCGTTTTGTGGATGTTTGTTGTGATGGACATTCTGCTTGTAATGTCCCAATTGTTGCATCCAGCATGTGACTTGACTTGTTCAATCTCTGTTTTAGGATTTCTGTTTTGAAATCCCTTTTGATTTGATCTCTTCTTCTCATCATTCTTTGAATTCTTCTGTGAGAAGCCGTGATTTCATCAGCATCTCTTATTCATCTCTTATGATTCCTCTTCAACTGGTACTGTGATTTTTCTTTGGAAGACTTTCAGTGCTATTGCCCTTCCTTTCTTGACTTGGTTTCTTCTTGCAATACTACTCATGACTCTTCAGAGTTCCAATTAGTTCTCCAGAGGCAGTGAATTCAAGGTTCTTGGCTTGGCTTATAGCTGTCACCATTGTCTCCAAATGATTGGGAGACACTCATGATTTTTCTTACTCTTTCTTGCACAGTAACTTTGCAAGAGAGCGCATTTCATTTACTGTTGTGGTGAAGATCTTGAGTACCATTCATCAATGTTTCTTCCTTTTGCATTTCAAACAATTCGAATTTCCTTATACCAATGTATATCCTTGTTTCTTTGACATGGCTTGTTCCTTCATGGTGAGTTTGCAATGTATCCCAGACTTCTTTTGCAGTTGTGCATTCATCTACCCTTTCACTTTCTTCCCTGCTTAAAGCACATGATAAGAATAATTGAGCTTTAGAGTTTAGAAGTACCTTAGCTTTATCTTTTGCTGTCCAATCTGCTTCCCTTTTTAAAGCAGAATTCGAGTCATCTTGATCAACCCTTGGTGTGAAATCTCCATCTGTGATGATGCGCCACATTCCTGTGTCTTGAGATTTTAAGAACAACTGCATTTTGTTTTTCCAAAAATAATAGTCTGATCCATCAAAGAATGGAGGTCGATTTGAGGATCCTCCTTCAACAATGTATTTTGCTTTCGACATTCTTCTAGATCTTTTCTCTAACACTTGTTAGGTGTTTTTGAATTTTTTTTAGAGACCGAGCTCTGATGCCAATTGAAGTAACAATGTCGATTTACAAGAAAGGGGGGTTTGAATTGTAAATATGCCTTTTTAAAAATTCATGTTAAAACTTAAGAAAATAACTCAAGAATGATCTTGGTTATGAAACAGAAAACGGAGAACGTTCTTGGTTTATGTTATAAAACAGAGAACGTTCTTTAATTAGCAGAAAATCAGTTTATATTTTATCTCAAATGATTAATGCAGTATAATAAAGAAGGAGAAAGGAAAGAGAATACCACACAAAGATTTATCCTGGTTCACCCAACGTGGGTTACGTCCAGTCCTCACACTGTGAGATTTTCCACTAAGTGTTTAAAATAAAGAACCTTCTTAATCTTACAACACCTAGAATAAATCAACCTTGATCTATTTCTTTCTTAATTACTTTCCACCCAAAAAGCAATCACAACACCTATCTAACCTTGATAGGAAGCAATCTTAAACAAACTATAAAGAAACTCTTATAGTTTGAGTTTTTACAAATGATTGAATTTGACAGAATCTGATATTGCTCAACTCTTGTTTGAGAATAGATTCTCTACAGAGTATCTAATGACAATTTCGCAGCTGATATGTGAATGTGCAGCAGTGGCTGTTTCGCGAATTGCAGAAAATGATGTTGCCTCTGTTTTGCAGAATTTCAAGCTTTAGTGTGATTGTATATTGTTGATTACTTAGCACTTGAATTTCTTGCTGAGAACTGAGATAATGACCTTCTATTTATAGGCTGGAGATGTACGAAATAGCTGTTGGAGAGGCCATGCTTTTTTGACTAAAACATTATTTTTAGAATAAAAATAATGCTGCTTTGAAAACAGCTTTTTGACTTTTGATGTTTTAGCATTGAAAGCATTTCTGTCCTTTCTTTGACATTTCTTCATTGATCTTGGATGGTACATTATCTGTCTTGAGTCTTGAGTGTAGCTAGAGGAGGTTGGAGAAGATTTGAAGCGAATTGCAGACTGAAACAGAGAGGATGCAAGGCTGCTGTTGATGTGCAGAAAACGGAGAATGATTAACGTTCTTGGTTTTATCAGTTTGAACGTTCTTGAGCTTTAATAATCATTCTGGAGTTCCCGTTTTGAATGTTCTGTATTTCCTTTGTTCTTGTCTTGTCATATACCCAGTTTGATCAAGTTTTCTTGACATTTGAATTTTGGAGTTCTTAAGCCGTCATGACTTTTGTCCATGTTTAAACTCTTTGATCTTTGCGATCAAATATCCTTTTTGAGTCTGGATTATTTGTACTTGTTCCTTGCCATGTACTTGTTAGATATGAATGATTTCCAGAGCAGATTCTTTGTTAACGATGTAGATAAACTTTGAACAACATGCTGTGATAGATAGTTCGGTGAAGCTGAGGATCATTCTCTGTTTATGATGCATAATGATCTTGTTGTCTTTTCTTGTATTTGCTTGATTCTGCTCTTAATTAAAACCACTCAAGAACACAAGTTAAATTAACATAACATTTAGAATCATAATTAACATTCTTAATTAACCTTTGTTTATTTTCATCAAAACTTTAAAATAGAGAGTTTGTCTCAACAATCTCCCCCTTTTTGATGATGACAAACATGTTAATTTAGATTTTAATTTGATTCTAATATAAAGAGCTGTAACAGCTCCCCCTCAATTTGCGCATTTGTTAATTCAACATAAAATAAAATATTTGAATGCAATCAGAAAGAGTTTCATTAAAGATAACAAAAGTTCATTAATTTTGGCAAAGATACATCAAAAGAGGCAAAACTACAACAAGAGAGCAGTAACAGAATAAAAAAATCTAACTTAATTCTCCCCCTTTGTCATCCAAAAAGACATAAGGGATAGACCTAAGATGCTAGGGAGGGAGAAGATCCTTCGGAGGAGGAGGATTTTCCAGCAGGAGGGATCTGAGAGGGAGGGGCACCGGATGAGGAGGCGGAGGTGGAATTCCCAGCTTGGGAGCAAGATGATCAGCCATCCAAGTTCTGAGTAGAGCAGTCTCTTGATCATGCTGAATTTGTCTTGTCATGATGATCTGGAGAACGGCCATGATATCAGAGTTTGAGGGTGCAGCTAAGGTGTCAGTGGAGGGAATGTGAGCGGAGGGTTGAGAAGAGGTAGCGACAACTGTGTTGGAGGGAATAGGCATGGCAGATAAGGATGGGAGAGAGGCAAAAGAAGATGAAATAGATGGTAAAGGGCCAACAGATGAGGTAGAGTGGTCAGCAGGAGCGGGAAAGTTCAAAAACTGACTTCTTCCAAAAATGGAAGAACTGGTTTTCTGTGGTGAAACAAATAGTGGAGACATGGTAGACAGAGGAGGATTAGATAAGAGAGTACTAAAGTCATGTGTAGGGCAGTGAGGTGGTTGAGAAAAAGAGGGAATATGTGAAGGGATAGTGCCAGATGTTTGAGCAAAAAGAGTGGGATGTGATGAGATATGTTCTGGAGAACGTTCTGGAGGGGGTGGAGAACGTTCTGGTGTAGGAGTTTTGTCTGAGATTGCCTTGGGATCAGTAGAAGGAGAAGAAAAAGAAATAGAATTTTTGGAAGGTCGTCTTCCTGTTGATCTCTTCCTTTTGAGAGAGATGGGACAGGATGGAAGAGTAGTTGTTGGAGCAGAGGCGGTGTTGCGCATATGAGATAAATTTTTGGTGGAAAACTTGGAAATTTTGATCAAAGATTTTTCAGATGCAAGAGATACTCCAAAATGCCTGAAGATTTTAGTAAGGACCATGCCATAAGGCACAATATTCTTTTTGTAATCTTTCTGGGCTGCACAGATCATGTGCTGGAGAATAACATGAGGTAAGTTCAATCTCTTGCAGTTTAACAGATGATAGATGAGCAAGGCGTCATTATCAGAAACGTACTCACGACTTCCACAGTGTGGAAGTAGAGTATGTTGACACATATTGTTGAAGACTTTAGGAAGAGGCTTTAAGTAAGTGGCTAAATAACGTGTGGAGTTTTCTTCAAATAGCTCAGCCTGCACATCTGTCTTTCTAAGACCCAGAGCTGAATACCAGTTGTCACCATAGACAGATGGCCCTTCTGTTGGAAGCTGGAGAATGTTGGCCAAAATGTCTGGAGTCAATCTGATTTCTACTCCCTTTATTTTTGAGATAAAAAGAGATTTGTCAGCAAAGGTTTTGGCATTGCAATAGAAAGCATGAACGACTTCTGGGAAAAAGGATTCAGAGATCTTTAAGAAGGAGGTTCATCCAAGAGCATCCATATGGTGCTGAACAGCATTGCCATCCACAACCAGATTATCAAAAACAAAGATTCTTCCTATCCCAACTGGGCGTTGAGCCCATTTTTCATTGAAGAGTTTTGATTTTGCAAGGGAGATTAGAGGAGGAGCATTCTGTTTTGGTTTCTTAGTTGGGGGAGATGGTTCAGAATCAGAGGATGTGGATATAGGGGAAGATCGTTTGGAATTCTTTTGTGGAGAAGATTTTGGTGGAGGGGCAGTTGGAGAATGTTCTTGTGGTGGTGAACGTTCTTGTGGAGGAGCAGTTGGAGAACGTTCTTGTTCTGGAGAAATTGGTTTTTGACTGGTTTTTAGGTTTTGTTTTGGGGCAAGCGTTTTCTTTCTTTGAGGATTTGGGAGATTTTTTCGAGCAAGAAACTGAGCAATAGTGATTGTGTTTTTGGTTCTCATGGGTTTAGTTGGTGGTTTTGGTTGAGAGAGTGGTTCCTTTTGGTTTGGAGAAGGAGAAACGATGTCATTTAACGATCTCCGTTTTTGATGGGGAGGAGTTGCGTGTGAAGGTTCAGAAGAGAAAGCCGATTTTGAGGGTGTCGAAGGGTTAGTAGTTGTTGGTGGATTTTGTGGTGAAGATGTTGGTACTGTAGGCATCGTGTTTCTTTGTGGTTCAGTTTGTGTTGGTGATTTTTCTACTGGGGGACACGATTCAGAAGAGTCATCACTCTCAGAGTCTGAAATGATGAAGTAAAAAGGTTTAGGGTTCATGGACTCCGATGTACCAATACCAGACTGGACG
>PGTU02008911.1:0-18268 GCA_002896215.2 Cicer echinospermum
CCATTCTTAATTCTCATTTAACTCTAACAATTTTCACGACAATCGTTAAGTAAATGCAGATATTAAAAGATTCCCCATTTTTAATACTCATTTAACTCTAACAATTTTGACGACAATCATTAAGTAAATGTAGATATTAAAAGATTCCCCATTCTTAATACTCATTTAACTCTAACAATTTTGACGACAATCATTAAGTAAATGCAGATATTAAGAGATTCCCCATTCTTAATACTCATTTAACTCTAACAATTTTGACGACAATCATTAAGTAAATGCAGATATTAAGAAATTCCTCATTCTTAATATTCATTTAACTCTAACGATTTTCACTACAAACATTAGGTAAACAGAGATATTAAAAGATTCCCCATTTTTAATACTCGTTTAACTCTAATGATTTTCAAATTCCACACAGAACATACTCAGACATATTCTCAAATTCAATCCACAATTCACACCAAATCACATCAATTCATTTTTCCACAAAATCCACACAAACACATCTCAAAATTTATAAATATTAATTATGAACACGTCAAACACGACAACCACAAAATTATCACAACCCACCACTCAAACACATCAAATTTCATTTCCTCAAAACCACACATAAATGAGTTAAATTCATTTTCCACGAAACACTCATCAATATCACCAAAACCCAACTCTAAAATTTTACCCATAAAAGCATTAAATTCATTTTCCCCAAATCAACACTTCAACCCTAACAAATTTCTTTTCCACACAACCACAGATAAGTCTCTAAATGCAAACTAAAAACTTTGGAAGGAGCCCTTACCTTAACGATAGCTCTAACACGCGATTACGGCACCGTAATTAATTCTGGTAAAATCTCCGCTCGCAACATCGCTTCCAAAGTTTGTTTACTAGCATCGTAGCAGGGAGGTGAGCAACTTTCCCTTCTATTTCTTCTCGAAACGAAACTTAGATCTAGAAGAAAAGTGGGGGGTTTGTGTTTGACGGTTTTGAAACGCCTAACATCGTTTTTCTTCGTTTTCGAATCAAACCAGGAGAATGAAGCTGAAGAATCTTTGTTTTCTAACCCACCAAGCCTTGGTTCCCATTCTTGAAGCAAAAGGAAGCAACAAAAATGATGAAGGGAGAAGGAAGAAGAGATGTAGTGTCGCGAGGCAGGGAGAGGAAGAAAGGATTATGTTTTCTTTCCTTTCCTCTGTTTGTTTTCTTTTCCTTTTTCCTTTCTCTTTTCCCTCCAAACATATATATATATATATATATATATATATATATATATATATATATATATATATATATATATATATATATATATAACGTAACAAATATCTAGATATTTATTAAAATTACCATTTCACCCATAACTTCTCAAACCACCTTTTTTTTTAGAAAAATATCTTCTCTCGTCCCAATTCAATTGGCAGATGAATTTTTATGGAAAACGCTGCATCTCAGAAAATTTTATTTTCGACAAAAGATTCTCCGTAAATAAATAGAATTATTCCTCGCAAATAATTTTAATCGGGGTTCCAAAAATATATTTCTGATATTAAATTCACAAAATATCAATAACTTGGCTAAAAATCCTCAGAGTTCAATACCAAAATACATCAAAATACATAAATTAGAATTTTAAACTATGGGTCTTACAGGAAAGAAGGCACCTCAAAACAAATGGGTGTATCGAGTTAAGAAGGATCATGATGGCTCCAAAATATACAAAGTCCGACTAGTGGTCAAAGGATTTCAACAAAAGGAAAGAGTTGACTACAATGAGATTTTTGCTCTAGTTGTGAAGCTCAATACCATTAGGTTAGTGTTAAGTATTGTTGCCAGTGAATAACTCTTTCTTGAGCAGTTGGACGTAAAGAATGCGTTTCTTCATGGAGACTTAAATGAGGAGAGATACATGCACCAACTTGAAGGATTCCCATAAAAAGGGAATGAGAGTAGGTGTGTAAACTAAAAAAGAGCTTGTATGGTCTAAAACAAGCTCCAAGATAGTGGTACAAGAAGTTTGCAAGCTTAATGCACAAGGAATATTTCCAGAAGTGTAACGCCGACCACTGTTGCTTCTTCAAGAGATACAAGTCCAATTATATCATTTTTCTACTTTATGTTGATGATATGTTAGTAGCAGGTTCATATATGAATGATATTAGAAACTTGAAGATGCAGTTGTCAAAAGAATTTGACATGAAGGACTTGGGTACTGCAAAGAAGATCCTTGGAATGCAAATCACGAGAGATAAGCAAAAAAGAACTTTGTAGTTATCTCAAGAAGCATACATCAATCGTGTTTTGCAAAGATTCAACATGGGTAACGCCAAAATGGTTTGCAAACCTTTGGAAAGTCACTTTCACGTAACCAAGGACAATCACCTCAGACAGAGGAAGAAAGAGAATTGATGGCTAAGATTCCATATGCTTCAGCCATTTGAAGTTTGATGTGTGCAATGGTCTGTACAAGGCCAGACATTGGCCATGCAGTGGGAGTTGTTAGCAAGTTTATGTCAAATCCAGGTAAAGCTCATCGAAAAAGCCGTAAAATGGATTTTGAGATATCTACGAGCCACCATAGAAAAGTGTTTATACTTCGGTAAAGGAGAGATGATAGTAAAGGACTATGTTGATGCAGACTTTGCAGGTGAGGTCATCACGAAGAAGTACCACTGGTTATCATATTCATTGTTGGTACTACAATAGTTCATTGAATGTTCGCAAATACAAAAGATTGTTGTGTGTATCCGCCAATAGAGGTTGAGTGCGTGAGTTACACAAAATCTAACAAAGAGATAATATGGCTTTAAGGGTTATTAACATAGTTGTGTTTCATTCCAAGAGCAAAGTGATTTGTATAGTAACAGTCAGAGCGCAATACATCTGGAAAAGAATTCAACATTTCATTCAGAACAAAGCACATTGATCTTCGTTATCACTTTCATCATATCTCTGCTTGAGGATGAGGTTGTTGGCGTTGAAGAAAATTGAAGAAAGTAGGAAACCAAACAGACATGTTGACAAAAGTAAAGTCCATCGACAAATCTGAAGTTGTGATCAACTTCAGTTGGTCTGCTAGAGTAAGATCATAGAGGATGTCGCATGATCAAAGTGTGAGACAATTAAATCAGTCTTCAAGTGGGAAGATTGTTAAAGTCAGATAAATTAGGCTTACTAGTAAACTAGAACAAGTAAGAAAAGTAGCCAAGAAGCAAGTTCTTAGCCATGAATGAATTGCTTAGCCAGAGTAACTGCCATGTGAGAAACTTGCTCATGAAGGCAAGTGATTAAATCACTATCAATAGAGGTCATTAATGAAGAGTGGAATTCTTCACTGAAGAGAATCAAACATTGAGATAATTTCAAGAGAGCTAGAGAGATTCTAGGAGTGACATTCTTCGTGTCATTGGATTTTGGGTAGTGGGAGAGAGTGAGTGTTGTAATATGCTTGTGTAAGATCTTTTTCATATAAATGATTGCAGCAGCCCAAAGACAAATAGGTAGATTTAGCCGAACTTGTAATCACTTGTGTGTATTATTCGCATTTTTACTTTCACTTTATTTGACACAAGAATTTTCGTAATTTTCCTAACAATAATTTTATATTGAATAAAAGGAAACCTACTCTTTAATAGAGTAGGAGAGAATTAAAACTAACAAAAATTTTAAATCCTTAATCTACCAAATATTAAATTTAATCACATTTCATTTGGATCAATAATTTAAACTAATCTTTAATGTAAATTTGCTAAAGACTTAATCTATAAGTTATGACTGAAGAGATTATAGCTCAATTAGTGCGGAGAGTAAATTATCCAACACTAATCAAAATTTAAATCTTGTCAACTAAAATGCTGATATCAAAATTAAAATCGCTAACATCTTAATCTTTTACGAGTTTAAATTTAATTTAGGCGCATTTAAGTATTTTTTCATATGGTTTTAATTTTTTTTTAAAAAGCCATTAATTCTTAACTTAAAATACACATTTTGTACTAATAACAAATTTTAAGAAAATTATAATTAGTTAAGTTATAAGAACATAAAAAAAACACAAAAAAATTCACCTAAATTTTGTCCCTTAAATTTTAAATCTACACCATAAATATCTAAAACTAACTACCAAATTTAGTGGAACATTTTTCTATTACAAACTTTGACTTTGAGTACACTGTTCCTTTTCACATTCAAATTTTAAATTTACAAACAAACATTATAAATATTAAAACTAATATATAATAACTTTAGATAACATGAACATTATAAAACCATAATAAATGAAGTAAATTAAAATAAATCTTTTTTATAGGAAAATTAAAACAAATGTTATAACAAAGTATAATAAAATATAAATACAAAAACACACAGTCGAATGCCTCAAATGAATGAAGTACAATAGAAAAAAGTGGATAAGTGGATAGACAATCACGTCAGTGTCTATTTTTTAGGTAATTTTTCTCTTGGTTGTGGTTTTGGCTAACTTCTCTATAGTGAGGGACAGAATTAAGGAGAGATGATAATGAGCGTTGAAAATTCTTCATTTTCACAATATACTAGACGGCTGACACATCTAATAGTCTCTATTTTTTTTCAAAAGAAAGACATACATCATAACGTTGTGCTATACTAAGTTTAACTGTTTTCTGTGGTTTTACTACCAGTTGAGTTTAGTAGATGAGGTTATGATTATTCATATATAGTGAAATATTGAAATAAAATTTCAACATAGAGAGATATCTAAGAACTATATTTTGAGCGCTTTGATACAATTATTCTAATTAGAGTTGTCAATTTTTCAAATCTATTGAATTATTGGCTCCAGCCTATATATTGAAGGGGTAAAAATTTCCTAATTAAAAAGACTTCAAAAAATAAGAAATCTTCAATGCTATACAAACTTCTGAAATTTTGTAGGCTCAGTACTCTTACGGGCCTACTTTTTCAAAAATAAATAAATATAGTCTTTATAAAAAAATTTGACAATTTCTTTTTTTAAAATTTTTTAATAAAAAAAGTTTCGATTCCTTTCTAATAAAAAAATTAATTTTTTAATTTTTTTCTCGAAATCTCTTTTAATTCGATAAAAGAAAAATTTGATTTTTTTTTAAATTTTATAAAAAAATTTCTCACAATTTTTTTAGAAAAAAATATTTTTTAATATTTTGAGATATTTTTCGAGAAAAATAAATTTCAAAATTTTTCAAGAAGAAAATTTCAAAATTAACAAAATTTTGGAAGTCTATGAGCCCCTGAGTTCCCTCTTTTTAAGCCCACAAAATAATATGTTAGAGCTTTAAAAAAATTATTTTAATAAGAGACATAATATTAGAGGCTTAATAAATTTTTTTTTTTTTAAATGAATCTTTTAGTTTTGAAGCTTTTTTTGACAATTCTACTTTTAATAGAAAAGAAATGAAAAATAAAAAGTGTTTAAAATATTTTTAATTAACTCTGTTAAGATTTAAAGGTTGTGTAAAATATTAAATAATGAGTTAATCTATAGATTGTAATTTACATATGAAATGGTAACAAAATTTATATATGTATAAATAAATTTTACAATTTTTTTATAGTTAATTATCAATAAATTAATAGTTAAATTAGTTTTTCTTGGCTTAATCTGAAACCTCGTTCTTATAATATCTTTAGTTTTTCTTGACTATACCTCCTTAGTTTAATTTGTTGCGCAACAAATGAATAAACCACAAGGATAAGAGACAAAAGTTGTAAAAAGAACAAAAAAACAAAGAGAGTGAAACAGTGTCAAAATGGTGTTGATTGAAAGGGAAAAAAAATGAAAATTAACAACTAGAAGTAACAAAATTGATGAAATGGGTAAACAAATACCTCGATGCCATTTGGTCTTGGTGGTTTCGAAATCAGGACGACACTTCTTGATCACACTCATATGAACAACATTTCTGTTATTAAAAACAATAAGAAGAAATTTAATATAAAATACAGGGCAGCTGTAAATATTTTTTTAAATGTAAATCTATGAACAACTGTTATAATTGTAAAAATTAATTTAAATTTTGTTATATTATCTATATACGCATATGATTAGTTCATCATTTGGTCATTAATGTAAAAAAATTATAGTATCAATAACATGAATAATTAAACTCGTAAAAATAAGCAGCTGGTTGTTATTCAATTCTCCAACGTAGTAGGATAGTACTAGATACCTTAACGAAAATCAAAAAAGTAAAGATTTAAATAAAAATTATTATAGAATGATTATTTTAGTTATAAAAATACTCTATTGTATTTCCATAAGTAGTGTATAAAATTTGTATTACGCCTCCATCATCTAGTGTCAAACCAACCATAGACGGCAACCAACTAAGTCATTCACATGCTACATCATATTTTTTGAGTTATCTAAGCTATTTATTTAAAATTTAGATGGTTGAGACAGAAAAATAAAAGAAAGATAATTTTTATGTATATATAAATTTATTAAAAACTCATCAAAATTTATTTCAAATTCGAGTCTAGTTAGAATTAAAAAACTAAAAGACATTTAAATAAAAGGTTTAATAATTATATATACGATGGGTAGAGTGATTATTCAAAGAAAGATATTAAAATTAAAGTCTCGTGTAAGAAATAAGTTAAAAAAACTTTCATCACTCTAGTTCTCATTAAACACAACCATTTATAAGTAATTGTTTATATTACAAAATGAAAGAGTAAAAATTTACTGAATATTAATCATTGTGTGTATGTATTACTGAGAAAAATGGTTATATATAGGAAACCCTATAAACTAATCATACATAAAGAAGAATCTAGTTAGAATAACTAACTAGCTAAAACAAACTAAACTGAATAACTAACTAAATCAAAGTATAATACAATTCTATATATCAATACCGCTCCCTCAAGCTGATGAGCATATGGGATGTGAGTCGAAGCTTGGATAAAAAAGTATGAAATGGTGTATCATCCAAAGACTTTGTAAACATGTCGGCAAGCTGGAGGTCAAAGAGATTGGAAGTAAACGAAAAAGATGTTGTTGAAGCTTTTCACGAACGATGTGACAATTGAGCTCAATGTGTTTGGTGCGTTCATGGAAAGAAAGAATTGAGGCAATATGTCTGGTTGATTGGTTATCACAATAAGAAGTGCAGGTTTTGTGTAAGAAACCTTAAAATCATGAGAAATATGTAGCCATTGAAGTTCACAAACAGTGGAAGACCATGGCCCTATATTCGGCTTCAGTAGAAGAACGAGAGACGGTAGCTTGTCTTCTTAGATTTCCATGATAAAGCGAATCACCTAGAAAAATGCAATAACCAGTAATAGATTTGCGTGTGTCGAGACAACTAGCCCAATCCGAATCACAAAAAGGATTGAGTTGAAGGAAGAAGATGCTGGGGAAAACAGTCCTTGAGCTGGTGATGATTTGAGGTAACGAAGAATCTCTGAATTGCAGCCCGATGATGTTCAGAAGTTTGGTGCTGTCATGTACTGACTCAATTGTTGAACAGAGAAGCTGAATGTCGGACGTGTATTGGTGAGATATATCAGCTGACCAATTTAGGCGTCTATATGATGTGAGGATCGGGTAGGAAAGAGCCTTCGTCTTTGGAATAATTTCTTGTTTCTGCATAGGGACAAAAGCTGGTTTTGAAGCCAAAGACCAGCTTCATGTAAGATATTCTAGAGTGTATTTTCGTTGTGAGATGTGCAGGCCAGCCTTGGAGCGAGCTACTTCAGTCCTAAGAAGTATTTCAAGTATCCTAAGTCCTTGATTTTGAATGTCTTGTTGAGGAACATCTTAAATAAAATGAATTTCAGCAATGTCATTACCTGAAACAATACACATCAACGTAGATAATAAGGTTGTGATTTATTAGTAGAAGATTTGGTAACAGTGAATGATCAGAGGCAGATTGTGAGTATCCTATAGAACAATAAAGCTGTGGAAAATTTTGGCAAACCATTGACGACTAGACTGTTTTTTAACCATACAAGGATTTTAAAAGTTGCAAACATGTGTAGGATTAGTAGTAGAAATGCCAGGTGGTAATTGCATGTAAACCTCTTCTTCTAAATTAACATGTAAAAATGCATTATGCACGTCTAGTTGATGAATATGCCAATTTTGAGAAGAAGCAATAGATAAAAGTAATCTACAGTTGTGAGTTTAGCGACAGGGGAATATGGTATCAAAAAATCTATACTTCAACTTGAGTAAAACCTTTAGCAACTAATCTTAGCTTTATACCTGCTCTATTGTACATCAGCTTTATACTTTACCTTATAGACCCATCTGCAGCCAATGGGTTTCTTACCATGTGGAAGAGGAGTCAAAATCCAAGTACTATTTTGGGTGAGAGCTTGAATTTCAGAATCCATAGCTTTGAAAACAGCAAGGGTGTTTGACCGCCTGCTTATAAGTATTGGGTTCTTAGGACAGAAAGAAATAGCAGAAATGAAAGAAAAATGTGCAGGTGATAAATTGTTATAAGAGTTAAAACAGAAGAAAATCGGATATAAAGGATTGGATGAATGATCAGCCACAACTATATTGCAATTGAAAATCCTGCAAATAACTGGTTTTTGGCCTTGTTCTAGAGGACCTTCGTAAGGCAGGGTCAGGCTGTTAGTAAGAATCCATAATATAATTTGTATGGTTATCAAAATGGGAATTTATGAGGTATATTAGACACCTGATCAATGTTATCTACATAATAAATGGGATCATCAAAGAGAAGGTGTAGTAAATCAGTACAATCATTAAGGAATACAATGCTCATTAATAGAATCAATGGGAAGGATAGGGAAAGATATGCTGATAGAAAACAACGTTGCGTGAAGTAAAAATATCACGTGTATGAAGTCAAATAAAAACATAACCTTTTGTCCCTTGTTTAAATCCAAGAAAGATACATTTTGCGAGCTCTAGGATCCAATTTTATCCTATTATTTAATAAAGTTGAGCAGAAAGAAAGACAACCAAACATTTTAAGTCATTAAATGTAGGTGGCATGTTATAAAGCATATCATAGGTGTCTTGTTGTGCAATATAGGTGTAGGTAAATGATGACTCTTCATCATATGCATATTTTTCCACTATTTTAGTCTTATTTATCCTCAATCATCAGTTAAATTAAGGATTTATTTGACACATTTTGTTGATTTTTGTTCTTTGAGTTAATAAAATGTTTTTTGTTTTTATTTCGTTGATTTAGTAGGAATTTGTCGTAATTTACATTGCGTTTTGTTTTAGTGCAGTGCTGAATTTTTGTGAAAAATCAACATATATATGTGGAGTATTTCAGCCATATCTGAAGCTAAGCTCCATATCTACAACATTCGTGAAGACGTCGGGACCAAATTCAACGCAAAAGATGAGAACAATGCAAAATACATCAGACAGCAGATGCTGTGCGCCTGGAGCGCGCCCTGCACGCCTGGAGCGCATTTCTCGTGTTTCAGTTCTGTCAACACGCGCCGGAGCGCATTTCTCGTGTTTCAGGTTCTGTCAACGCGCGCACCTGCGCGCCCTGGGCGCGCGACCGCACCAACAACCATAAAAACGCAAATTTTTACTGTTGTTAGGGATCTTTTTTGACTCTTGGGAACATGGGAGACTTGTGCCCTAGCATAGAAACTCAAATGACGGCCGTTTCTAACGCATTGAAGCAGTTTTATCAAGAATCATGCCCATGAATCATCTCTTGTAATTCTTCTTTAAATCTTATCTTTTGTATCTCTGTTCATGAGTAGCTAAAACCCTATTTGTTTAGAGATGAGTGTAACCAGATGAAACCCATTATTTTTTCTGATTTGATTTCTAGTTATATGAATGAGTTTATTGAATTGTTTTTCTCATCTCTGTGCTTAATGCTTTTTATTGCTTGATCAAGCATTAAAATGTTCTTAGCGATTTTGTATTTTGAAACGGAAGTGGACTTTACGAATGCTTGAGATGAGAATTCATGAATTTGTAGTCTAGAGATAGATGCAGGTCATGAAACCAATTAAATTAGTTGCAAAGCAATAATTTACAAGAGAATTTCTATACGGTAAATGCTTAGTTCTAATTTAATCCACTAAGAAATTATAGGTTACTTTGGAATTATAAGGTTCTGTACTAAGACATTAGGGCAAGAATAATAAAGAGAATTCGGTAATAATTCAATAAAGGAATTCAGTAACTTGGATCAAATTAGACACGTAAGTGAGTGAACAAGGTTTGATTCGAAGTGAAACTCATCCCTGACATTTTTCTCATTATAAAGAGGTTCAATTTTATTATTGTTGTTAATTTCAAACATTATTCAATCACTGGGAACCTTTTTGTTCAATTCTAGTAATCAAATATAATTCAATAGTAAAACGCAATCCGCTTGAGTCGACACTCGGTACTACGGTTTTATTATTACTGCCAACGATTCAGTACACTTGCTGAAATGCTATCAAGTATTTTGGCGCGTTGCCCGCGAGGATTGCCATATTACTATTGAATTTAATTATATTTACTCAATTGAAAATTTTTGCTCTGCAATAAAGTTTTTTAATTTTAATTTTATTTTATGTTATTTTTTTTATTTGTTTAACTTGCTAATGTCATGTTCTAGTGGTTTGTCTCTTCTTTGTTTGAGATAACTATTCGCTGTAAAGCATGGAAGATTAATAATGATGATATTCTAACTACAATTATATGAAGAGTGTGATACTTGTCTTATATCTGGTATATGTCGCATGATTTGATGGGCAAATCTTGAGTTATACATTTTTAAGATATCACCCTCAGATCCCTCTGATGAAGCCTCTTAGGTGTGACTTTTACGGTGAGCACATAAGAATGGAAATTGTGCTGATGACCTTCGTCGAACTAGTCGAATATGAAGATTTTTTTCTCAAAGTTACAGAAAACGACGAGTGTTATTATTTAAAAAGGATCTATTGCGACAAATTCTACTCCTAAAATTCCATCTAAAGATCAAATGACAAAGACTCTCACATTACGAACGTGTTTGGTTGAATTCATGAAGAATAACATGGTTTCAATTGAAAGATTTGAGTCAATGTGAGAGGTTATTTGAGCAAGTGATTAAGTGTTGAGAAGATGGAGGAGAAGCTGAAGATTGAAGATATTTCATTATTGTGGTAGAAGAAGATAAGCAAGAGGAAAAGACGAACGAGGAAAAGAAAAAAGAAGAGATTGATAGTTCGAGTTCAATCTATGCCTTGTTCATCAATGTCCCTTGAGAAGGACATGGAAACAACACCTTTTATTTCTTAAGTTCATGAATTTCTACCAAACAAAGAAGAGGGATGATGTGTTCTTCCTGTCATATATGCCACTGACAGTAGTTGGACGTCAAGCTCAGACACTAAACGAGCGGCTTATTGGGAGGAAAACCCAATTTTATATCATTGCACTTTATTTATTGGATTTCAGATTATTTTATCCATTAGTGGTCCATTTTAGTCCTAATTTCTATTCTCTTAGTTTGATGTTTGTATGAGCAAAATCAAAAAGATGCGTTGAAACGATCGTACAGCTCCAAATGACATAACGTGCGCTTAAGCGTTTTCCAACACAGGAGCATTTATTGCTAATCTATTTGCACCTCACCAGTATACTGGCAACCATAGCGGAACAGGAGCGGATATCTAACGAGAATTCTGAACTACTAAACTGAGAGAGAGTTTCTTTCTTTTTTCTTTCTGTTGTCCTGTTCTTTCCGTTTTCTCGTTTTTCTTTGTTTGAATGTTAGTGATTGTGACTCTCTTCATCTTTATGTTCTTTTTTTTTCCTTTCACTAAATGTGTAACTATGATGAAACAGTCGTATTGACTTGCACTTAATCTTAAAATTTCTGTTTGTGATTTGCAAGTTAAATTCCATTTTCTTTAGATTATGTTATTGCTCAAGTGACAACTTCTAATGCATGCATTCTGATTACTAAAATGGTTGTAGAAGGCTAATATGCATCAAATTTATCAAAAATACAAATTTAAACTTTCAGAAAGCATGTTGGCCTTTAATTTGATTGTTCTACTCTCTCTTATTATCCTAGCTGTGAGCTTTTTTGAGCCTAAACACTTAAAATTCTTTTTTGTGTGATTATCTCAGACATGTGTTATCCCTCTAGAACTTGCACTAATTCTGAACTTGCATCACTTGTAATTTATGCATACATTGAGGCAATTTTATTGGTCGTTTGAGCCTTTCTGAACTACCCTATGAAAATTTTACCTTTGCTACTCCTTTGACCTTGCCCTTTTATTTCGTTACTAAACCACATTACAAGAACATCTGACTTTAATTAAATCACCTTACTTGGAGTTAGGTAGAAAAAATTCTTGTTCTGTATAAAATTCTAGTTGTGGGGTTGCCTCATGGGAATAGCAACTTTCCTAAAGTTTAGGGTGGTGATTTCAAGAAAAAAGAATAAAAAAATTAAAATAAAAAGTAAGAAAAATAAATATGAAAGAAGAAAGAAGAAAACAAAAACAAAAACAAAATATATCTTCTTGGTTCTTCTGTCAATGTCTGAGAATCTCCATAATGAAAAGGTGAAGAGAAAAAAAAAATGGTAGAATAATCTGGAAATGTATTCCTTACTCCAAGTGGTAAAGCCTACTATCCTAAAATGTCCTACCCTTACCTAAGCCCCATTACAACCCGGAAGTCCTCCAAAAATGTATGTATTTACTGCATTGTGATTGCTAACTAGAATTTTTTCAAGCCTATGGTAGCGTGATGCATGTTCTAGGATTTGAGTGATAAATTCATAAACCTTTCTAAACACTTGAGAGAAATTTTGGTGAGATTGTGTGAAGAGAGAGTTGAATTTGATGAATGAATGCCAATGTGTACAAATCTTGTTGTCTGTATTTTTAAAAACAACCATAGAGCATGATGAATATTTTGCAGTAACAAGAACTTTGAAATTTGAGTTTGATGTAATTTGAGAAATTGAATTTAAGTGTGCATTTAACAGGACCAAATATGAAATTAATGGTTTGTTGGGGACAAGCAATAGATTAAGTTGGGGGTTGTGATGACTATTCATATATGCATATTTTCCCAACTGTTTAAGTCTTATTAATCCTCAACATCAGTTAAATTTAGGATTTTATTTGATACATTTTGTTGATTTTTGTTCTTTGACTTATAAAATGTTTTTTATTTTTATTTCGTTGATTAAGTAGGAATTTTTCGTAATTTTACATTGCATTTTGTTTTAGTGCAGTGCTGACATTTTGGTGAAAAATCAACATAATTATGTGGCGTATTTCAGCCATATCTGGAGTTCTAAGATGTCCAATTAGTGTCACTTCAAGTGCTAATGAAAGCTAAGATCCATATCTACACTTTCATGAAGACACCGGACCACATTCAGAACGCAAAGGATTGAGAACAATGCAAAGATACATCAGAACAGCGATGTTGTTGTCGCCTGGAGCGCGCTCAATGCAAAGCCGGAGGCGCCCTGCACGCCCTGAGGCGGCCCTGCACGCCTGGAGCGCATTTCTCGTGCTTCAGTTCTGTCAATGCGCCCCTATAGCACGCCCTGCGCGCCTGGAGCGCATTTCTCGTGTTTCAGTTCTGTCAACGCGCGCCTTGAGCGCGCCCTACGCGCCTGGGGCGAGCGACGCACACCAGCAACCATAAAAAACGCAGATTTTTACTGTTTTAGGGATCTTTTTGACTCTTGGGAACTTGGGAGACTTGTGCCCTAGCATAGAAACTCAAAGACGGCCGTTTCCAACGCCATTGAAGCAGTTTTATCAAGAATCATCCATGAATCATTCTTGTAATTCTTCTTTAATCCTTATCTTTTGTATCTTTGTCATGAGTAACTAAACCCTATTTGTTAGAGATGAGTGTAACCAGATGAAACCCTTATTTTTCTGATTTAGATTGTAATTATAATATATCGGGTAAAATTTATTTAAACTTTTTTTTCTTTTTTTCAATTCTCATTCTAAAAAAATCTAAATTTTATAAGAATATAGTTTATTAATTCATATTTACTTACATAGTAGAAGTTCTATTTTAATTCATTCAAAAATTGGAGTGTTTTTTATTATTTTAATTTTTCATTTAGTTTGCACTATTTTTAATAATCTTTATAACTTTTAAATTATATTTTTTAGTATTTCCCATTTTCTTATTTAAATGGGAATTTCCTATCTCTCACAGGCTAATGACTTATTTGGTGCTGGGAAGTCCTTACTATTTATTGGTGTTTCTTTATCCTAGTATAACTAACTAAGAAGTTTGTCGAATAAGGTCGTTCGATAAACGAATTCTAAGGTTTTGATGGGAAAGAGGAGGTTGAGGTTTAGGATTTGTATTCTTTCTGTTTTATAAAATTTTATTTTGGGTTTGTGAATAGATTTGTAGTGTGGCTGGGTTTGAATTTCTTTCTGTGTATTATTATTGTTATATTTTTTTATTATTATTGATTGAATATCCAAATTTGCAAACGTATTGTTTTTAAACAAATTTATTACTAGTTTCATTTTATTTTAAAATTTAAAAATTTATTAATAATAATAATGTAATTAAGTATTTATTTTAAAATACTTATAAATCTATTTTCATAAATATTTAGTCTAATTATTACTATTTTTTTTCGCTTTTCTTACTTATCAAAAATAATACATTTAAAAAAATAATATAAATACCACTTTATAGAATTGTAAATGTATAAAATATTAAATATAATAATAATTATATTTTTATCTAATAATAATGTAAACAAATATATACGAGAAATATGTTTGTCTTGATGGATTAAAGTATAGTAAGAATTAGATTCCAATTATAAATGATAATGCATAAGTTTTATCTTCTCTTAAAAAAAAGATAACACTATTAAATGGGAAATAGTTAGATTATATCATAATATATAATTAGAACATTTTTTTCTAATCAACATTATTATATAAGTTTTATCAAAATTGAAAATTGGAAACTCTATTCATGACACTCACGGAATATTTTAAAATAATTTATGGTTTATATTGTTATAGAATTTAATAATTGTCACAAGCATTTACAAGACCCAGTCCTCATAATTTATCTTCATTTTCCTAAAACGACTAACTTTATTTTTTGTAATTACCATATTATATTTGATCAATTCTTTTATGTTCATTACTATTTAAATATTATTATTTTAGTTGTATCATATAATAATAAATATAAGATTAAAAATACTAGTAAGCGCAATGGTATTTTTTGTGTAGTATTACTTAAATTTTAATTATCCTATTATAGCAACAATTAATAAATTCTAATATAGCACAATATTTAAATGTAAAGTGTCATTTCGTGTACATTCCGATTATTTAATCATTTTAAACTCTTTATTTCAACTACAAAAAATTAACATTATAGATAATTTATTTAATAGTAAAGAAAAGATTTAAGATATTGATGTCATATATTAAGCCCCTAATCGTAATAATTAAATTTGAATAAATTGATTAGGTCAAATCTTTATCCTATATATTTTAAATATTTAATACTATATTAAATGTCAAGCAAAAATACAATAAAATTAAAATAATAATTTTCTTTTAATGCAACATTCTATAAATTTTTTTTGATTTTTGGTCAAACACTAAATAAAAGATTCACTTAATTTAGTTTTGAGAATATTATGTGGAATTTTATAATATGTTTAAAAAAGAAGTGTATCCTAGGATCGCGTCTGTAGATTTGTGAAGCAATGTTTATTATCATCACGAAAAACAAGAAAATATTAATATTTTTTTTATTCTTAGGTTAATATATTTCAAAATTATCATTTGTATATCCAGATTTTTTTCTCGGTATTAGAACAGAATATGTACGTGTTTTTGATGATTTCTGTATGGATTTAAATGTTTTCTTAGTATATTCGCATGGAGAAAGGAGATGTATAAGTGATTTGTATTTTGCCATCCAAATGTCAAGCTTAATTTTTGGTATATAAGATTTAATATATTGGCTTTCATCCTATATTACTATATTTTTTATTTTTCTTCTTTGGGACTTTCTTCGCGATAGATATTATTTACTCGAATCCCAAAGTAGTTTAAACAACTTATAATATAATAACTTATGTCTATTTATTTTATTGTTTATGAAAGTATTTCTCAGAAGTTCTCCATACTGTGATACATAAGGTTAACTATTCAATTACTATGCTGAAAAAATTTGATTAAAACATTGTGATTTTTATAAAATACCTGTATTATTTTTAATTGTAACTTCCAAATTTAAGACTCCTGGCGGATTTTTAAATTTAGTATCGTACAGATAAGTGGACTATGTTGAATTTTTGATTAAGCTTGAAGGGGAAGCCACGTCTTTGGCTCCAAAATTCGAGAAAGGAACTGATTTATAATTTCAAGAACTCATACAAGAAATTGCGGTAATTTAGAAAGAAAGCGAATTGGAATCAGAGTGGATTCAAGATTATTCAATCGTTGTACAAAATACGATGTATTAAGATCTTTGATTCGAACCATATTTTTATGTATATAAGTAATAATCTCAATAGTGGTTAAATATAATAAGAAGGGAACATTATTTTTTTCCATTGTTGATTTTTAACGAAGATGGTCCCAATCATAGAACAGTTAAGTAATGTGAAAGATTATATTGAGAAAAATTTAAAGTATATACTTAAACAAAATATTTGTGTATTTTAATTGGAAATTACATTAATTTGTAGATAACTAGGTACAAGAAGACATGTTTGCAAAGTCGTTTAGAGACCGAGTGTTTGAATTATTATATTAAATATTGGATGGAAAATTTATGGAGAGAGAATACTTTTATTAGCAACGTTAGATTATAGAATTGTTTATTAATTTATTGGGTAAATGATATGATAAATTTTTTTCAAGGGAAATTTTTTTCTTGTATAAAAAATAAGAATAACGAGGCATGCCAACAAATAAAAGGCTTTTTATGGTAGATCATGATTCTAACTTTTTTTTATGGATCTTTGGTTATTCTATAAAAAACACGATGGATACTTATGCATTAGGAAAGTGAGTAATTTGTTGATTTATTTATTTGATGATAAAATTGCAGGATATTTATCATAACTATTTTGTGGTGAACTATGATATGTTAATGAGTTTGTCAAAGAATTCATGAAGGTTTCTTCAAACTTAAGTGTCTTAGAAAAGCTATGAACGCATCGTTTTTATAAAATATAGCATGAATTACTTGAAATGTGTTTGAAAACTAAAGGAAGAAAATTAAATATAAAAAGAAAATGTTCATTAACTTCAGCAGGGTTAAAGGTGTGTGCAGCAAGAGTATGAAAAATAAATAGTTTTATCAAGAATTATTCTTGAAAAATAAGCAATTGTCAATTAGATATATGAATCTATTGGTTGTTAGCAGAAACATAACGTGACTTAGATTTGGGAAACTCTAAAAGAAATCTACGGATTTCGTGTCGAACTGTTTGTGTATGAATTGAAATGAAGGTTAAGATAGATATCTGTTCATGCAGAAAATGAGACAAGAACTTTTGAAGACTAATATGATCCAACATAATTTGTGGGTATGATATGTTTCCAGAGTGTCTGGAATGTTGCAGTAATTAACAGGTAGTAAACGAGTGGTCGACTGAAGGATTGCGTTTACTATTGATTATATTTGGATTTATAGATTGACAAAGGATTCCAAGTTGATTGAAATAAATTTTGAATTATATAGACATAATAAATTGATCTTTTTATAAATGGAAAATGTCAGGGGATAGTTTCATGGGAATCAAATTGGTGGTTAATTGATCTAGTTACTGATTTTTTAATTTTAGGGAATTCTTTTATTATCCTTGTAAATGGTGTAGTGAAGACCTTTAATTCAAGTATATTTTAGTGGTCACAAGTAATTTTGATAGATGGAATTAGATTGGAGTTTATTTGTTATGTGGAATTACTGTGTTATAAGGTGAAGTGTATTTTGGCTTTAGAATCACCTAATTGAATTATTTGGTTAATGACGATAGAATTGAAAAAAAAATATTTGATAAAGATTCTAAATAGTATGCATAGGATTTATTATATTCAAGATTCGTGTTCACTTGTTGTAATTTATAAAATGTAGTTCGAAATAATTTATATTGTTGATATTATATGAGGATAAAATCACATATCATCTTTAGTGAATATTTAATCAATTATAATAACGTAGCAATTAAGCCATAAAGAGATAGATAGAAAAAAATTCATAATGTTTCATATATTTCCAAATAATTTATCTGAATATAATCAAGGATAT